>MNCI01005332.1:70128-124333 GCA_015680685.1 Gnetum montanum | reverse complement strand
GCTTGTGCCTTTGTCTCTGCTGTTTTTGGTACCATTCAATTTGATCAAGAGTTTGTACATGTTCCTCCTCTACCAAGTTGAGGTCAGTAATGCACAATTCATTGTTTTGACTTTCACCAAGAAGACTGGAGAAAGTTATCCGCAATGAGGGAATCTGCAATTCTAAAGGTAAAACAGCTTCAGATCCGTATACAAGACTATATGGGGTTTTACCTGTGGATGTTCGATGTGTTATTCTATAATCCCACAATGCGTAGACTAATTGTTCATGCCATTGTTTCTTGCTCTAATTCAGCATCTTGTTGAGCACTATGATGATATTTTTGTTTGTAGCCTCTGCTTGACCATTGCTCTGCAGGTAGTAAGGTGATGAAAATGTGTGTTTAATACTGAGACTTTCACTAAAGTTTTTGGTATCTTTACTGCTAAATTGTGGCCCATTATTGGTGACGACAGTCATTGGAATACCAAAACGAGTTATAATATTTTCCATTATAAAGGTGAAAATGTGCTTTGACGTGGTCTTCCTAAGAAGAATAGCTTCCACCCATTTTGTGAAATATTCAGTTGTAGTGATAATGAAGCTATGGCCTGCTAAAGATGATGACGTTATTGGTCCAATTAAGTCTAAAACCCATTTTTTGAATGGCCATGTGATTTGTGCTGTATGTAGTTCGTTAGGCGACACATGTATCAGATTACCATGCTTTTGGCAGATGTCACATGTTCAAACTTTGGAGATGCAATCGTATTCCATGTGTGGCCAGTAATAGCCTAAATGCCTAATCTTTGTTGCCATTGCTTTAGGTGTTATATGCCCTCCACAAAGTCCTTCATGGATTTTTTCTATAATCGTTTGACCATCAGTGCTACTAACACACGTTAGCAAAATACCTTCATATGATTTACGACACAAAGTATCACCTATTAATGTGTATTGGCGGGAACGTTTTTGTACGGCATCCTTTTAAGCATTTGTGAAGTGTTGTGGAGGTTCGCCTTTTAGAAGGTACTCTTTTACATCATCATACCATCCTATTGCATGTGTTGTACTAACAGATGCTATAGGTACTTCATTTAGAGTGTCAATTATAGGTCTGGCACAACTGGTTATAGAACTAGGCAATGCATGAAACATTTCAGGCATCATGTTTAAGGCTAGTGTGGCAAGTGCATCAGCAATGGTATTCTTACTTCTAGGGATGTGTTGTATATCCACTTCTACTAGTTGTCTCACTAGATGTTTAGTCAAATCACAATATGATTGCAAATGGAGAGCTTTGCATGTGTAGGCTTCAGTGACTTGATTAATAACTAATTGCGAATTGCCTCAAACTAGAAGGCATGAGATTCCCGAAGTTAGCGCTATTTGAAGTCCTCTAAGAAGACCCTCGTATTCTACTATGTTATTGGTGCAAGGAAAGTTTAAGTGATAAGTAGAAGGTTGGATTTCCCCAAAGGGGTATATTAAGATAGCTGCGGCACTTCCTCCACGAGAGGTTAAGGCCCCATCAAAGTAGAGAATTACCTCATAATTATCAACTACAATGTCTATACTATTAACATTTTCATCGGGGAATTCGGGGTTTATCGTTGCTTGATCGTGCGTCGGTGAGACAGTTAGTTGAGTGGCTATTGCTTGACCTTTTGTGGAAGATTGAGCAGCATAGTGTAAATCAAACTCTGCAATCATCACTTTCCACCTAGCTAACCTACTTGACTCATAGATGTTATTAGTGATGGCACGGAGAACATTATCTTTGCAAATGATGTAAACCTGATTACGGAAGAGATAATGCCATCATTTCTTTAAAGAGAAGACAAGGGCGAGGCATGATTTTTCTACGTCGTTGTATCATTGTTCATGGGCTATTAAAGCATGGCTTAGATAGTATACAGGGATCTCAGCCCCATCTTGACGTTTTTGACAAAGCATGGATGCGATGGAAGAACCGGAAGTTGCAAGATAGATGTAGAAAGGTTTGTCACTTTGTGGAGGATAAACAGTTGGTAGCTGGGCCAGCTCTTATTTTATGTTCTCAAACGCTTCTTGGCATTGTTGAGTCCATTGGAAATGTACATTCTTTCGTAATAGATGTTGCATGGGACTCAACTTATCCATCAGCCTTTCGATAAAGCATCTAATGAATTGCAGCCTACCTTGAAGGTCGCGTAGTTTGGTAAGGTTTCTTGGTGGTTGCATATTGGTTATCACTTTAACCTTATCGGGGTCTACTTGTATCCCTATTTCGGAAATTAGGAAACCAAGCATTTTGCCTGTTTTAACCCCGAACACACACTTTTTTGGATTGAGCCTAAGGTCATATTTGAGACAACGTTTAAGCACTAAGTCTAGATCTTTTGCATGTTGTTCAATTGTTTTACACTTGACTGTTATATCATCAACATAATCATTGAGCAAATTGAGCATGTAATCACTAAATATGTATGTCATTGCTCGTTGATATGTAGCACCTGCATTTTTAAGGCCAAATGGCATCATCGTATAACAAAATGTTCCCCAAGGTGTCATAAAAGTTGTTCTGAGTTGATGCTCTGGATTAATTCTTATCTGATTTTAGCCTGAAAATCTGTCCATAAAGGATAACAGTGCATCTCCAGCTGTTTTTTCAATAAGTTGATCAATGTTGGGTAGGGGAAATTCATCTTTTATAGTGGCTATGTTGAGGTCATGGAAGTCAATGCATATGCGTAGACTACCGTTCTTCTTGGGGACTACAACAATGTTTGATACCCAATCGGAATAGTCAACGGCTTGGATGAAACCAGCTTGATAGAGCATTGTGATCTCAGCGCGGACTGCTAATGCCACTTTGGGTCTAACCTTTCGTGCTTTTTGCTTTACTGGTTTAATTTTTTTATCAAGAATAATGTTATGTTGGATGATCCGAGGGTCTAGTCCTGGCATGTCTGTATATGACCATGCAAACGTTTTTATGTTGTCTTTTAAAACCTGAGTGATGTCACCTATGAGTTGTGGATCTAGTAAGGTACTTAATTTCAAAGTTCTGTCTTCGTCATTGACTGTGGTAATGGGGATTTCAACTAGAGGATCTTCAGTGATATTGTTAGCTTCTAGATCTAGAGTTTTAGCTACGTTTTTAGGCCAATATGATGTTTCTTGAGTGGAGGCTATCAAATCAGTATAGGTGGATGGATTTAGATCCAAAGATTCTGGGCGGATCGCTCTTTCTACATCTCTGTATGATCCGTTGAGAGACAATATTGAGAGGATGTTGTTGGTGGCCATGATGCTTGCTTCTGCCAATTAAAACAGGAGCGAAATAAGAGACATCCCCTTAGTAGGAGAGTTACAAAGTGTAAATGAATATAGGATAACTAGCTTGGTGGAATGTATAAAGACTAATGTAATGGCTTGAATTTTAATTGTGATATAAAATTGTTGCATTGTTATCTTTATGTAAATATTTTTCTCATTTTTCATGTTTTTTATTGTTTTTCTTTGTTTTCTAGAGTATATGTGTGCAACTAAATGTAACAATAAATTTCTAAAGTGTAGAGCAAGATGTAAGGTAAATACTTGGAAAATAAAGCAATGACCGTGCAAGAATCTAAATCATAACTTGTAACCTATAAGCAAAAATTCAATGTAAGATGATTAGAGTTTGTAAATCTGTAATTTGTTGGCTCTAGTTTAGAGCCATTTCGAGCTTGGTACATCAGTTTAAAGTCTTGATGGACTGTTGCATCTATTTTCAAAGAAAGGATTACCAGTTTTACGCCATGGTGGGCCAAAGGTAATAACGTTTTCAAGAAGTTTTAAATCGAACTGGTCATTTATGACTGTGGCTAGTTTAATGTCATTGTGGACATGTTGTAGTTTAACGTCATTTTGGATATTTCGTAGCTTAACTTCATTTCGGATAGTTCGTAGTTTAACGTCATTTCGAACAGTTCGTAGTTTAATGTCATTTCGGACAGTTCGTAGTTTAACGTCATTTTAGACAGTTCGTAGTTTAACGTCATTTCGAACAATTCATAGTTTAACATCATTTTGGACAGTTTGTAGTTTAATGTCGTTTTGAACAGTTCATAGTTTAACATCATTTCGAATAGTTCGTAGTTTAACGTCATTTCAGATAGTTCGTATCATTCGTTCTAGTTGTTGAGTTACCTCTTGATCTTTTGTAGCTTAACATGTGGAGCTGGGTGTATCGGTATGATCTTATATTCACCTTCCCCTTCATCGGTGATGTCAAAGGATAGTTCTGACCAAGAAACATCAGCAGGAATGGATCCTATGTCTGTGTCTTCTTGTGTTTTTTCAGTGCTAGTTGGATTGTGAGTCAATGTTGGGTTCACGTTCTGATGTATGTTCATGGTTTCTTGTTTAGGCTTAATGAACTAAATTTCTGACCCTTGACCTACCTCAAGGTATGAGGAAGTGATCGATGGTGTTATATCCCCATGTATGATGATCTCACCACCCTCGTAAGGTAGATGTATCTCCTGATGGATTGGTGAAGATACGGCTATAAGTTGAGCTAGCCAAGGACGTCCTAGGATTAGATTAAACCCTAGCATTTCATCAACTACTATGAATTCAGCTGATGTAGGGAATTGGTCTCTGGCTATGAAATCTAAGGTAACCATGCCCTTCACTCCCACATGGAAACCACTAAAAGATCTCAAGAAAGAGGTTGTTGTGGGTTGTACTTGTTCAGTGAGTCCTAATTTTTTGATGATGGAAAAAGGTATTACATTTGTTGCTGCACCATCATCGACATGCACCCTACATATTTTGAAATGATCAACCTGTATTGTTATGAACATAGGGGCCGTGGTGATTTTCCTTGTTTTCTCATCTAGCTTAATGTCCCTAATGTGAAACTCTAAGGATGTGGTCTTCAATTCCTGAAGTTGTGGGATATTACTGCATAAATGAATGGCTCGTCTGCAGGAAGATCCTCACTAACAGGAATTGAAGTTAGCATTCGTACGAGAGCCTCTCGATGTACTGGTGAAGTCATTACTAGGTCATACAAACTTAAAGAAGTATTCTTTTGTTTTAAGGCTTGTGTGACCTGGGTCAACGCATTTGCTAGGTCTTTACCATTTGGGANTGAGGATGTTGGGTTTGGGATATGACTTGTGACTTCATCTTTGTTTTGGTGACTTGTACTAGGCTCATTAACAGATGAACTCATGGGAACAGTGCTTAGCGGTGTAGGCTTTGGTAGTCCTAATTCATGTCCATGGTTTTCTCTCTCCATGCGCTCTCTTTTTTCTTTTTCCAAGTGCTCTCTTATTAGCCTATCGGCAAGACGTTCTCACAAAGGTCGTCGAGAAGTGGAGGTGGGTTGTGTGCCAGGGTATTTTGGCACTCGGACCACAAAGGGAATGGGTCGGTTTTCAGATGGTATGTTTGTTGTGGTGGCAACCGAAGGAGGTATGCAGATGATGAATGGTTTTAATGGTGTGGGGGACGTGCATGTGGTAAAAGGGGTTTGAGGAGATATTGAGGTAGATGTGTTTTCTGAATGCCCACGAATCATAAAAGGCTTTTGAGGAACATCTTGTCCATCTTCCACATGGATAGTATTAATCACATATGGGGCATCATTGGTTTTGGTATTGAGAGGATCTTTGTAGACCCCCATGGATTGGTTTTGAGGCCTTATCGGGTTTGTCTCATCAAACACTACTTCACCCCCATCTATCATGCGTTGTATGTCTTATTTCAACGCAAAGCAATAATCAGTCCCATGACCACACCGTTGGTGATATTCACAAAACCTATCCAACCTAAAGCCTTTTGGAATGGGAGGTTCGTCGGATATTGCTAAAGCTGGATTTTTGGCCAATTCGCAAAAGCGATCATGTCTTTGCAAGGCCACACGAGACATTTGTTTGTGTTGAATTAGCCCAGCCTTTAAAAGTTGATCAAGTAGTTGTGAAGGCTTCATGGGCAATGGTGTGTATTGGGCAGGGTCTTTCCTTTCAAAGGTATGGGCATGACCTATGTTGTTGTTTCTATTTGAGGAATTTTTAGGTGTATGAGTGGGTGTGGTTCTTTCATAGTTGTTTGGGATAGCAGGTTGTTTTCCCTTAGCCACTACTGCTACTATTGTTTTGGATTTATCTTTCCTCATATGTTGGCTCCTAAAGGTTGAGTAGGCTGGGTCATTACTTGTTTGTGCCGCTTCTTCTGTGTCTTTGATTTGTACGAATGCTTGACTCAATGTGCGGGCTTTCAGGTAGTAAAGTTTTGACTTAATAAAGTCATTCATGGCTGACTTAAGGATAGTGAGTAAATATCTTTCGGGGATAGGTTCGTGAAGTTCATTTAAGGCTACACTCCACCTTTGGATAAATTTTTGCACTGGCTCTAATGGCGCTTGTTTAACTTGAATCAAGCTATCTAACGTGGCCTTAGGTTTCAAATTGTAATTGAAACGAGTGACAAACTGATGCAACAAACTCTCTAAAGAAGATATGGAGCTACGAGGTAAAGATTGGTACCAGTCTAAGGCTTTTCCGGTTAAGGACATTGCAAACACTCACAAAATTACATGAGGCCATGCTTGAAGTAAAAGGATTTTGGTTCTAAATGTCACTAGGTGGGCATTTGGGTCCCCTTCTCCATTGTACTTAGTCAGTTGAGGTAATGAGACTCCTTTTGGCAAGGTCAAGGGTGGAACTGAGGGGTCAATTGGATCATCTTGATAGAAATCTAGTACCTTGACTTCCTCATTGTTGAAAGTTTTAAGGCGTTTTAATTCTTCTTCCAACGAGTGCATCATTTTTTGTGTCTGCCAATTCTTGGGTGGTAGGCAAACCAGTGGATTGAGTGGATTGTGGATGATAATGGTTTAATTGTTGCATTGTTTGTGGAAAGAAAGGTTGTTGGGCTAACATTTGTTGTGGTGGAATGGTATTCAGAACTGAGACTACTGGTGGAACCCATTGCCCATCCACAGGTTGTGAGGTAATACCCTGAATGTATTCGGTTGGAGTAATTAATGGTGCTCCATGGATATGCACCTAAGGTATGTAATGGGTGGACGTGGAAGCTGGTATGACTGACGGTATTCCAATTACTTGAGGTTGGAGGATTGACCCTGCGTTGGTTTGGGGGAGTTGTTGGGACTGCACTGGTGGAGGAATGATGGAAGTGGACATATCATAGTGAATGTTATTGAGCACGGAGAAGATAGGAATGGAATGGGGAACAAGTCCTCGAGTGTTTGTGGATGAAGAAGGAAACACAGTTTCTTCCAGGAAAGGATGAAATAATGGGTTTGTATGGGCATGGGGGCTAACGGTATGGTATGATTCTCCATGTTCAGATTGGGCTGCAAAGTCATCTTCTTCATCTTGAGGCTCTATGGGAGGTAGTTGTAAGGCATGACTTCTAGCCATAATAAGCTAGGATATGAGTTTATGATGGTTTTTAGATAGTGGAATTATGTCAAATGCAGAAGGGATAAACTCACATCCTCCTTTGTGGATAAATTCATATTCTCGCTTAGCTTCCCTCTCTACACGATCAATGGATAGGTTGGCTTGGATTCTGACATAGATAAAATTATACTATTCAGGTGTAAGAGTTTCATGAATGGGGCCTTTGCCCTATAGCCTGAGTGATTGGCGTGTAGGGCCTTGAGGATTTATGTGTTCAATAATGGTTATGGATTCCGTAGCAGTCACAAGGTTTGAAGCTTCGGGCCCAATGTCAGCAATCGGTAGTGTTAATGGGTTGGCTTTGGAAGATTCCATGATAAACATGAATGGACTGGAGTAGATGAATGGAGTTGGATTGCAAGCAATTGTAGCATGAGGCGACACAAGCTCAGTGTGATCAACAGGGATGAGGAGACTCAAATGGGCAAGATGGATGAGTTTTGACAGGTAGTGATGTTTTAACCAATAACAAGAAAGTGGCCCTCCTTCTAGCGCCAAAAACTATACTGTCCTAAATCGTCAGTGTAAGGCTGGAAGGAAAACAGACACCGAGAGATTATCGGGCAGCCACAGTTGATCCTACCTTCACCCGAGGGCAAGCTGGAAAAATAAACAAAGGCAGAGTGCCTTGGGGGGTTTGCACGCAAATCAACTAAGGACTTCCTCGAGCGTAAGCTACGGCTAGCACTTAGGTTATCGTAAACAGGATGTAAATGGAATGTAAATAACAATACGAAATGTAAATAAAGCATACTAAATTATGAATAAAGCATAAGCAAAGTTATATTCGTAAAGCATAAACAGAAATAAACAATGTAAATGGGAGACAATAATGAAACTGTATTGTATTGTTCAAACAGGAATATGCACCGGTCAAAGCGTAGTTGCACACATGTGGATGGCAAGTCAAATGCCTAGCCCCAAAATAATATGACACAATGATGTGACGATTAAATGGGATGAACGTGAGAAAAACTTGGAAGCCAACAATCAGATGTGCCAAGCGCCCAAGGATTGCAAGTTCTGTCCTCCTTCAGAATTGTCAATCTCTCTAATCTTTGCCTCTTCCAATCTTCTCCTTCTTCTTCTCCTTTGTCCTCCTCTAGATTGTGTGAATTGATAGGGTATTTATAGGGTTGGGCTAGGCTTGGGCAGTTGCATTCTTTAACCAAGTTTAATGTATTTGTGTTGGATAGTTGTGCACGAGTTGGATGTGTGTTGGCAATTGCATTCTTTGACTAGGTTCAATGTATTTTACAATTTGTGGGTCATTCAAGCCCATGAAAATACAAACAAATTAGAAAAAAAAATCCCTCAAGTGATAAAAATTTAAAGAAAATTTAGAAGCATTAGCTCTGGCTCTGGCCCACTTGAAAAATTATATTTTTTTTTGTTTTAGACCATGAGGGCTTGACATGCCCACAAATGGGGATTTATAATAACATGTACAACAAGAGAAATTTGATTGCCCAACGTGACCTGCAATGTGACCTATAATGTGACCTCCAAAACTTGCAATTTTGAGCGAAAATCTAGAATTTTTGAAGGCTGGGACCCATAGTTACCAATAATGGACCCTGAGGATGACTTGCACCCTTGAAATTAAGTTATTTTGGCTCAGTTTTGGGGCTCTAAAAGTTGTTGACGCTGATCCTTACGCTATGCAACGTCTGAAAAAGTAACCCCAGCATCACCAAGTCAAAATGGCACATTTGAGACCCAAATCTTGATTTTCTGGAGGCTGGGAGCTACTAGGGACCTTGATAAAGGTCATGGAGGGTCCTTGTGCTCGATTTCGGCCTTTTTTGACTCAATTTCTGGGCTCCAAAAGTTGGTGACGCTAATCCTTACGCTGTACAGCGTCTGAAAAAGTAACCAAAGTGTACTTCGCCAAAACCAAACATTTTGAACCCAAAAATTTTAATTCTGGATGCTGGAAGTTGGTGCAGTTTCCTGTGGGCCCCGNTTTTAATTCTGGATGCTGGAAGTTGGTGCAGTTTCCTGTGGGCCCCAGGGGGGACCTTGCCTATTGAATCATGGACCATCAGGGGCTGTTTTGGAGGCCTCCATGTTTAGTCATGCTGTACTCATGTTGGGCAGCAGCATGACTTAGCTTGATTCTTGTCTAAAAGTGCTAGGCCAAAATTAGTGGTGTTTCATTAATGGTGGTGGGACAACACAACTGTACAACCAAGCCCATGTAATAAAACCCACCCATGGCTCCCAAGTAAGCATAACAAAAATAATCAACATAATCCCAGCACAGTCTAGACCATCATCCAACAATAGACAATGATCCAAAAGCTATCTACTACGATATAGATAGCAAAGAAGACATCATACTGAGTGAAGTTAATAACCATGAATTCACCAAATCCAGTTGTCAATATATCAAAATCAAATGGCAAAATCCAACATCTACGATACAAAATAGTAGATACCATGACCTCCACCATGACTTGTAGTTCATGCATTTAAAACTATTGAAAAATGCATATTCAAAATAATAAAAAGATCTTTACCACAACTCATGGTTTTGTAAAAAACCATAATAGAAATATGCCTTCCAATTTTTGAGGTTACAAGTTCATCATAACCTGACCAAAACTCATGGTCTATGATCACATTCCATGTTTAGCATTGACATTCATAACATAACCCAAGATAAGCTCATGATGAAATCTTGTGTATGTTGAAAATTAGCATCAAATAATGCCTAGACATTTCCAAATCATCAAATGATCATGTCAAAAAGTCCAAAGCATTGCAATAACCAACTACAAGCTATCAAATTATAGGGAAAATGTCCAAAATGCAATAGCAAAGACAAAGTCTTTAAAAACCTTAATTGTTAAGAAAATGACATGAAACCCAAGGAATAAAAAAACTCTTAGTATAGCACAATTCTTGAAAGTCCCATAATACTAGATTATACAATTCCTTCAACAAAGTGCTCAATTAAAGGTAATGCCTAAATTTCATCATAATGATAAAATTACTCAAAACTTTTAACCCTGAATAAACTTCATTGGACATTAAATTAGTAGAATATGCAATTGGAAAATAGCACACAAAAATAATACATCAATGTCCATGAAAGAAAAACCCATATCCAACATGGAAAATACCATAATCTAGAGAATATAGCAAAACCCACAACCACACTAGAATCACAAAAACTTGCTAAACTAGTAGAAATTTGGGAAAGAGTGAAGAAATCTCACTTGATGAAAGATGCACCAAAACCAAGAAAGCAAACACATGCATAGCCAAACAAGAACTCACACACATAAACACAAGAGTGCATGAACCATGAACACATGAGCACAATCTCACTACCATGAGACTTCAATCTAATATAGCTTCTACTTCTAATTGATGGATGCCAATTAGTGCATAATGCATTCAGTGTGTGAGGTTTTTATAATCAAAATTCCACTAATCCAATCTCAAGAAAAACTAGTTGTTTCTTTAAAAAAAAAACCTATGAAAAGTAAATCTATGCCTTAATCATCTCATGAAAAATCATTAATAAAATTCATTAACAATCTATGCCCACAAAAGTTATAAAATCATATAAATAAAATACCAACTAAACCTCATTAATAAAATGCCAAAGCCCAACTCTCTCTCACACAGCTAAGCCACAAAACCCAATAAGCCACTAAATACCAAAAAGCAATATAAAATTCTACACCATATAATCATACATGTTGCTATACCTATTGAAGATGCCCATGCTACACTAACACTCATGAAACCTACCAAGCTTAGTCAACTAGGTCAATGCAATATCCAACTGTAATAAATAATAATAAACAATATGCATCATAAAAATATCATAGATACCATGCCACAAAACACATCATTAAGCCATATAGCATACATAATCACATCCAACATATGAAATATGTAAGGGAGAACAATGTTAAGAGATTTTCAAGATCTATTGCATAGTAGAAATATACATGCTATAAGTTTAAAAAATATCATTAAAAATTACTTAGTGTTCTTGGTAACATTTGAAACAGTCAAATAATTTTTTAACTATAATATCACACTTATGTCCAATATGCATAAAACTCATTCCAAAAAATGTGGTGTTCATCTTCAATGCTATCTATATTATATAGTTAGCATATCCATTTTTCACAAGGAGCAATGTAGGTGTTAAGTACCCATTGGTGCTTTGTTTTTTATATGATGCAAATGGTAAGATAAATAGTTTACCTTTGCATGAAAACATCCCCTTATAACAACTAAGTATTTGCTTAATAGTAAGGCTTTTGATTTAGAAGTTCCAAGTTATAAGTTCAATTCTACTTAACCTTATTTAGGTACATATTTCACAGAGAAAAAACATACTGGGTTCAAAGTTCACCATAACCATCCCCTCTTGCCATTTAACTTATCAATGTTACCTTGCTTAGTACTGCAACCGCATAGAACAGCTGACCTAAGTATTATGATACTCTAGAAACGGTAAGAAGAACGGAGAGAGAGGCCGATGATATTTAATAATGGCGGAAGAAGCAGATCAGACTGACAGGACGATGTTACATTTAACAAAGCAATTTACCTAAAATAAGACCAAGTTTAAGATTCTTCTGGGTAAGGGCTCAGCCTCAGCATTTGGGAAGGTCTGCTGGCGGGTGCTCTATTGTCACAGCTTTGTCTTGGCTGTTTTCGGTTACGAACAGAATGTCCGTTCCCATGGATTGGTGGGATTCTCGATGGCAATCCATCATCCATACACCTGCAATACAAAAAGTTCAGCGAAGAAAGATATTCTTAATAATACTACTGAAACTCTTTTTTAATCAAGAAATTATACTCATACCATTCGCCAGATAAGGTATCCAAAACTATTAGCTTAGCCGTAAGATACGTTCTGGTTAACGACGGTTCAATGTTAAACTTCTTTCCTTTGTCCTTTAAATGCACATCCAGGACAAAAGTATTCTTCCGATTTTTTTTTCTTAAACCTTAACAGGTTAAAGGTTCAAATTTTGTGTTGAAAAAGTTAATGGTTCCATCCTATTGTCCTTTGATTAAACATCAATTAAGAGTATACTTTGTCGTAAACTTTCTCTTTAAGTATACTAGTGTCACAGGTATAAGCTTGGATCCTAAACTTTCTCTGTTATTTTTAAATATCTAAGATTATGATAAAAGTATAATATTGTAGCAGGTTTGATGTTTAATCCTAGACCTCCTTCAAGTATATTATTGTAGCAAGTTTGAATGCTCTAGTCACATGGAGAACTATTTTTGCAGCTCATTTTCACAGCTTGCTACAGTGATGGTACAAGTTGAGTTGTGGCTTCTACCTACATGATAGTTTTCAAATGGATAACTGCAGTTTTGAATAGTAAATATTTTCAAAAGTATCATTTCAAAATTCCCTTGCATGATTGTCTGGAATTAAAGCATTGACCACATTAAATAATATTCAGAAACCTAAAACAAATCACCTGTAACTGCTGCAGCTCAGCGTGAGCTGTGGCTTAACTCCCTGCTCTTTCTTCAGCCATGAACAATGGCCATCAAATCTCTCTTTACAAGCTGAAATAGTAATTACAGCTCAAGTTTTCCCTCATGTGACAAAAGCATGATGTTCAATCCTAAACTACCTCTATTTGTCCTTTGAATAAGCATTTACTAGACTTTTTAAAATTTGTCTTTTGATTATATATATGATAGAAGTTCCTATATTTGTGGTTTGAGCATCTATAAAACTTTTTCAGTTTATCTTTTCACTGACAAAAGTATACTGTTGTAATAAGTTGGAGGGTCAATCCAAAACTTCCTCCAACCATGCTACTGGGACAGGTTTGAGGTTCAATCCTAAACTTCATCTGACCTTTGCATATATAAGACAAAAATAACCAAACAAAATTTGTAAGATGTAATTTAAGTGCAATTCAGTGATGGTTACGACCGTAACGGATATGATCATAACAATGATCAAAACCAACAATTTTTTAACTGGCACATAACGGCCGTTATGGGGATTAATGGCATATTTGACTTTGCTGATGAACCAATTTCATTCGCAGGTCAAATCTTTTTGATTTTTTATGAATTTGGGCAATTAATGGCTTGAACAGCTTAAACTGCCAAAACTCCGAGTAATTTGTGGAGTGAACTTAAATATAAAAATATGAAATAAAAGTTGAAACATATAATTAGGAAAAAAACAGAGAAAAAAAACTTTAGTAAAATCTCACTTTAAACTGAAAACACTGCATTCTCTCTTGCCAACTCACTACTATGTTTATCTTCTTCCCTTGCTTCTTTTAGCCTTCTTCCCATCGCAAGTTTTGATATTACAAATCCTTACAAATCCTGTTCTTGATTACTGTATTGCACCTTGCATTGCAACAACAACAACCCATAAGATATTGCAATTTTTTGGTTTCATAATTTTATCTTAATTATTGCAGCATGAATCAGCTGCCTAATTTACAACTTTATTGCAGTACTTTGATTTAGGCATCATGTGTTTGCTTGCATGGCAACTCTACCTACATTAGATGTTGCTAGCTTTTGCAAGTAAGGTTAAGTTGCTGAAGTCACATAATACCTATCTAAAAGCTACTTTATTTAATGCATCAAATGGTTTGGATATTGGAGGAGTTGAGGCTGCACAACAAGGAGTGGAATTTCAAGAAAGCCATGTTATCCTTCATTTGGGGAAGGATCAAGCATGTTGGGTGGGGTGAGGAGGAGCTCGTGAAGGGGTAGTCCTTTTATTTGATGGTTGTAGTGGTGGTGTTTCCATTGGTGAAATTAGAGTTGTCGAGCACGATCTGCACTGCAAAATAGTATGAGCCATAGGACTCTTACTCTATGCTCATGATGTTGCCTAAATTTCAAATTTAATAGGACTATGGAGGTGTTAAAACACAAAATAAGTGAAACATAGGTATAACCCAAGATATTTAGTCTAATTAGAGCTTTATATAACTCAACATTGCCCACCTAAATAGAACCCATGACATGGAGCTTCCGAACCAAATGTCTTATCACTAAGTTAATACCTCATTGTTAATAGAAGGATTGTGACAAATGCTTAATACTCTTGATGGGGTGTTCGAACCCAAAATAAGTGAAACATAGATACACCCTAATATATAGTCCAAATAAAACTTTATATAACTCAGCATTACCTATCAGAAGCGATCCCATCACCTAGAGCTTCCAAATCAATTGTCTTACCACAAGGCTAATACCTCATTGTTAATACTCTTAATGACTTTTATTGATATTTAGGAATGAAAGTTAATGTTCCAAAAACAAAAATAATGATTTATGGCATGCTTAATAAGATGTACAATTCTACTATAGGATATGAACATGTGAACATAATTTCCTCTTCCAAATATCTTGGCCTAGAAATTACAAATGGAATCAATGCATTACTCAATGAATTGCAAGTGGCATGTAAAACTTATTTACTTTTAGAAAAAAATTATAAGAAGAAATCTATTCTAGCTTGGGATACCCAAAAATAACTTTACCATGTTATTGTTCAACCTACTATTCTTTATGGATGTGTTGTATGGGATATTACTTTATCAAATTTAAAATATTTTAGTAGATCACATGCAATAGCTAAAGTGAGTTAGGCAAAATAAAAAACGAAAATTAGAGAAAAAAAGAAATTACAAAGAAAAAACTATCAAATTAAACTATAGAAATAGCAAACATTAGAGTACAAAGTGCTTTCAAGGAATTTCACACCTCATCAATGCACTTTGGAAGAATGCTAAATATGTGTAAAAGTAGGGATAGTAGCAATGTATTTAAAAGAAGAAAGTGATCCTTTGTAAAAAAAAATGAGTTGGCATATGCTTGGAATTTTTAAAAAGATCAACCCTTACATTTCAAATTTGTGAGGATGGGCCATTAGTCTGATGATTAGAGTTGAACCTATTAGGCATCAAAAACCTTCATAATTTAGAAGGATTTCTCCAACAAACAATAGGTACAGAGAAGACACTCAATAAACATGGATCTTGTTATTGAATTTGCAAGGATTTAGTCAAAGGACTAAAATCCATTTTGAAAATGAAATCCTATGAATGTTTCATTGGACAACTTAGAGGAGAGCAACTTTATTGGATGCAAAAACATGTGCCATCTCATTGTTTGTTTTCAAACCTTCAAACATGTGCCAACTCACTGAACTTCAAACATGTGCCAATTTGTTATTTTTTTATCAAAAATTCAAACATGTCCCAACTTGTTATTTTTTCATAATGGACCACTTTCTTCTTATAAATACTCTATTGTCATATCTACTTTGGCACACATACATCATTTTCCCAAAGCATGTTGATGAGGGATGAAATTCCTAGAAAGTGCTTTAGGCTTCAATGTTTGTTCTATAGTTCAATTTAGCAATTTTTTCTTTGCAATTTTTTTCTTTTAACTTGCTTTAGATGTTGCATGTCATCTACTAAAATTTTTATTCCAAAAACCATTTCCCTCTGCACACTTACTAGCTTAAAGATGGTTTCTAGGAACACTTAGAACCTAAAATATGCACTCAAGAGAGGTTTACTTCAACTTTTTGAATAGTAGCAATGAGTTTTAAAGATACTTGTATCAAAAAATAGTAGTGATACTCTTGCAATTACTGCTACTTTGCCTATCATTTCTAGTAGCCAACCTACTATTGGTAGTAACACTACTACTTTTAGCATCTAATCTAGATCTCACTTTGCCACTACAACACAATTCTTCAATGTCCAACCCCTTTTGGATCAACTATGTATGCTCAAGATCAAAATAGAGAACTATAAAAGGAAAATATAAGAGAACCTTAAGTAGATTGGTAACTACAATCATATGGTTAAATATAAGGATGTTCAAGTGTCTTAGCTATGTATCTAGATTTTCAGCCTCAAATCTAATCTTGTTATAGCCAAGGTTGCCGCTACCTCCTTTAGCCTTCCTTCCATTCCATCAAGTGTAGCGGAGCTTATTTCTTTCTCCACTAAGAACTTTAGAAAGAAGATCCATCAACTAGATTGTACTATTCAGTTACAAGAGAATATTTCCTCCCTTACAATCAAAGGAGTCCTCATCAATATTCTTTGAAGTAATCATCTCAATCTCAAAGTTAAGGACAAAGATGCAAACTCTATGGTGCAAGCAAAGTCTTTCAAAGCCCAAGTAGAGTGCAACATGAAGCAATAGGTTTTTTACCTCAAAGCTGCTGCATCTATTGCTTCCAATCTTGAAACTTGACTTGTTGTTTTTCACAATCAATGTGTTGATAAACTTAATCAAACAATCTCCAAACTTCATCAAGTTTCTTCACTCAACATTCTTGATCTACATGCAACCTACACTAAGAATATTTGTGATGAACTTGAGAATGAGGTGCTTTAATTTTGGCTTAAAAAAGAAGCCTGCATCTAGGCTGATGCTACTAGGCAACAAGCCCGAGCTACCGCAAAAGAAGCAATCAATAAAATGAATGTCAAACCTATTATTGATGAGCTCATTGATCATAAGTTGAATAGTAAAAAATATTCTTTTGTTAAAAATGTGGTTAATGTTCTCAAGTAGCTTGACATTATTCCTACACATACTTCTATGAATCCTAATCATATAAATGATGGTAATGCTCTAGTCCCTCTTTCTAAAGACAAACCTACTTCCAACAATGTATAACATCATCCATTCAAAGGCAGCAATCGATCTTAGAATGGACCTTCTTGGTAGAAGATGAATTCATCCATCTCTCATGCCTCTGGACCATCTAGAAAGGAAGACAACAAACAACACCTATAGGAAAATTGGCCTATGTCATTTGCATTCACACCTACAATAAGTTCAAGAAATCCATACCTTTGTCCAGATCAACAACCCATTGGATCCACCTAAATAGATGGATCCTTACCATTGATCCTCATTCCTTTGTCATCATGCTATTGGGGAGAAGAAAGCTATTGTAAGTGAACAATTGCATCTTTAACTATGACATCGACAATCTCTCTTCTCACAATATCTCTATAGATGAAAAGTATCTTTTTGATATAGGTTTAAAATTTATTCCAAGGCCATCTCCTAGGAGTCAACAAGATATCATTACAAAGTTCAGGGCTTTTGTTGGATGCATCCATTTTTGGAATCATTTTGGTTTATAATCAAATGAAGTTCCTTCCTCTTCTTGTCCTTTCTCCATTGTCATCTCCTTTTCCCAAATTAAACTCTATGTTCCCTAACCTTCCCTACTTGAAGATTCCATTTGTTGTTACCATGGCATCATGCTCGTTGCCCTTAATTCTTTGAATCTTTATAATAAATCTTACCTTCCCAAATGTCTCCTCTTTACTTTCAAAAAGTTTAGACAAGATCATTCCATCATTCTAAGGCCTATCAATAAAAATATTAAAATTTACATAATGAACTCTTCTTGGTATCTCCAAGAGATTAATTGATAAATTTTAGACTCTAAGGCTTACCTAGAAGTTCAAACTGTTCCTTGGCATGTCATCCTTTCTAAACTCACCTTCATCATTGACTAGTTTTTCCTTGTTCTTTTTGTGTTTCAAAATTTTCTTCTAAAAACATGTGTTCAATGCAAAACTCTACATTTTCTATCTCATTCCTAAAATCCAAAATCCTCCCTAGTCAGTTGTCCCATCAGTTCCTACATAGGCTACCCCCTTAAACCTACTTCTTATTTCCTTCACTATCTATTCATGCCCATCTTGTTCGCTCAACCCTTGCACCTCATAGATTTCCTCATCCTTCTTAGAGATCTCCATTCCTATACTCTACCTCAAAATATGATCCTCTACAGTTGTAATGTAGAATTTATGTACCTAAGTATTCCAATTGGGAAAGGTTGACAACTCTATTGGCAATGGTTAATGTCTATTTTTTGAATCACCCTTATTTCCAATAGGATCTTTTCAAGGGTAACATCTCTAGTTTGGCTATATCAATTCTTATGCATCATTTTCTGAAATTTGTTAGAAGAATCTTTTAATACGTTTGGGACACTAGTATGGGTAGTAATTTCATTGTGGTTTATGTTTGTCTTTTCTTTCTAGCTCAAGCAATGTTTATTTAGTTTAGTTTATTGTGTACCATTCCTCTACTATAAGCATTACATTGACAATGCTTTTGATATTTGGAATGGTTCTCTTGACAAACCACAAACATTTCTAGGTAAGTTTTCTTTCTACCCATTGTTACCAAAAACCTTTAAATATTTATCAATATATTCCATTCCCCTCTTGGCATCCCTATCATTAGAAAAAGGTCTTCATCATTACAAAATTGAAATAGTTTCTATTAAGGAAAACATAGCTTGGTGACTTCTTCAAGGTTAAGATGACTTTCTTCAGACAGCTCAAGGATCATAGTTATTCTACAAAATTCTTGCTCCACTACTTTAACAAGGTTTTTGCATCCAAAAAAGTTACTCTTCTCCAGGTTATTCAAGGAAACATTCATAAGACTAGAAGGAACCTTCTCATTTTTAAATTTGATTTTAGTCCTTCAGCTACATATTTAAATGTGAGGACAATCCTAAACCATGAACTCTTGCAACTTCGATAATAAGATCCACATCTAGTAAATGTCATCCCCAAATCTATTATCTATTGGATAAATCCTTCTCAACTATGGAGGTTCCTAATGCATAATAAATTCAGCTTTGATCAGCAAATTTAGCTTTGATCATTAGACTAGTGGCATGCTCTCACAAATCAAACAATGTGAGGGTTGAGTTTTTTATTTCAAAACTCTAAACATATACCAACTCAGTGTTTTTCTCACAAAGGGTCACTTTTTTTCCTATAAATACTCTACTACCATCCCTCCTTTGGCACACATTTAAGATTCTTCTAAAGCATGATGATGATGGATGAAATTCCTTGAAAGTGCTTTGTACATCAATGTTTGTCTTTCTTTGTAGTTTTTTTTTCTTTTTTTCTACAAGTTTCTTTATTTTTTTCCTAACTTACTTTAGCTGCTACACTTGATCTACTAAATTTTTTAAGTATAAAAAATTTATTTCAAAAATAAAAATTTTGTTCTTTGTTTTTTATCAATGTAGTCATTTTCTTTAGAGAGAGTTTTCCCCTTCTCTTTACAAAAAACCTATTAATAAAAAGTGAATACCTATGAGAGTGCTTATAAATAACAGAAAGGCTTAATCCTTTTCCTATCCTAGAGGGAATGTTTTTTAGGATTATTTCTAAGGATAAAAACCTAAAAAGGTATTCCCAAAACCATTAGGTTTTTTACTTAGACTCTTTCTTCAATGATCTAATGTACTATGAATTTTTTCAATATTATTATATATTTTTTTTGGGTCAGACACTTGTCTCGCTTACCTAAAATAAATATTGAAACCTTCAATATAAGGTGTTGGCCTAGTGGTAAGACACTTGATTTAAAAGCTCTAAGTTATGGCTTCAATTATTGTTGGCAATGCTAAGCTACAAAGTTCTAATTTGACAATATATCTTAGGGTATATTTATATTACAATTATTTGGGGGTTCCAAAACAAACATCTATAGATTAAAAGGGTTTGCAAAAACCTAATCATTTATTTGATTAAAGTAAAACAAAAAATATGTTTGTACAAGTAATTCTAGAAAAACCCCTTGGTATAAAATATTCTAAAATTGGAGAATCAGTAGATGCAAATAAGAATTATCCTATAAAATATAGTTTTTAAATAGCAAAGTAGTAGAAAAAGCCAAAGCCAGGCGTATGTGGATTTAATTTTTTTCTAAAAGAAAAAGACATTTCTATGCAAGCAATTACAACAATCTCTTCATAAAAAGAATTCTTAAATTGTATGGTTCATAGATAAAGTGAAAGCCTTACATCTATTGTTTTAACAAACCAAAAAAAATTCTAGACAAGCAATCTCCTAAAAGTTTTTGTAATTGCTATGTTAAGAAGATTTCAATTCAATTGACAATGAATCAGAGGATTATTTTTAAAAAATTAAATAAAAGACTAGAATCAGTGTTAAGATTCCTAATAATGAATTTCTTTTTTAAATTAAAAATGTGAAGGAAGGAATTACTAACTAGGAAATGAAATCATCGAACCAGAAGATAACGATATGTCTAGTAGAGATAGGTAGCTAGCATACTTCATCCAAGCATTATCAATGGGTTTTGCCCCACTTTTTTTGCTGAATGCCTTGTATTTGAGCCATAACAAGGAAGAAGAATTCTTCTAGGGCATTGGAGAGTAGGCTTGGACATTGCCAGTCTTACCATTGATGACAAGTGAGTTTTAGTTTGGTATACAACTATCGCTCTTCCTAGCTTTGGCATCGTATTCCATGATATCACCATCCCACCACTTGCTCAAGATCAAGATTTCCTTGTGCTTCAACTTTTGGTAGGGGGTACATGAAGATTCGTGAAAGCATGATGATGAAAGCACTGAACACAATGGCTTTGAACCTATTAGCCATGAGGCATGTGCATGTTGTAACATGTGTTAACACATCAAGGTGGCATCCATATCCATTAATGCATTTATGCATTGGCATTGGGTCTCTTAACATGTTTAGACATTGGCATTAGGTGTCTTTATGCATTTATGCATTAGCATTGGGTCTCTTAACATGTTTAGACATTGGCATTAGGTGTCTTAATGCATTTATGCATTAGCATTGGGTCTCTTATTTTTCCTAATTTCTCATGGTAACCGATTCCATGGCCTAAAAATTTGTTCTAGATGGGAGAACAAAGCCATCATGAATCATAGTAGGATTGCAGTTTTGGTTCCTTTCATAGACACTTAGAGGTTGCATACACCATTGTTGTAGAGTGCTAGTATGAAAGAAGAATCCAAACACCAAGTTTAATTCAAGGCATTAATGGCTAGAGTTCAGTTTCATTTGCATCCACATTGTGCATTTCCTGTTATCTATGCATGTAAATTTCTTATGCAATCCACAAGTTTTGTCTTACATGTGGTATCGAAGCTTCATCTCTATCTCTATCTTAATGCCATTACTAGTTAGTAAGTGGAAGGCCTATTTATGATTGTGATGGCCATCCCCATAAAATTACTAACCTCTTTGGCATTGGTTTATGTGGGCCCTTTTGCAAGAGGTGATAAGTGCTTGTTTAGATGATATTTTGGGGTTTTTAACTATGCATAAAGTTTCTTTATTTAAAGAATATTAAAAATTTTGTAATGCATAGTTTTTCCTACATAAAATTATAACTTGTGATCTTTATTTTTTGTATGATTAGAGAGTAGCCACAGCATCTTTAATTGTGCAAAATTGTTAAAAAGTTCTGGATCACATATGGAAAATTAAATTGTGATTAATCATATGTAATATATTAAACTTTATACCACAAGAATTTTTATTGTATTTCATATGATTAATTAGGATGATATGTTAAATTATTTTTCTTAATTTTCTCATAGGGATTAAGAAAAGGAATATAATTGAACAATTTCATTGTTAGGATATATGAATTTGTTTGAATTAAAATTTATCCCACATGCAATTTTATGTCATTTGATTCATATTTTACATTATTTACATTGGTAAACATGTCTTATGGTATTTTAACCTCAAATTTAGTGACCTAAGCATGTTTAATTATACAGTTGTACAACCTGTAAGCTACTTTGATTTTAAATGTGACATTATTGAATTAAAGGGTGATAATTGTAAGGTGTGGAAGGAGAGAATTCTTCTTCATTTAAGTTGGATGAACATTTATTATACTATCCGTAAGGATGAACCACCTATCATTACAGCAACCAACCATTCGGATAATATTGGTAATTATGAAAAATGGGAGCGATCTAATCATCTTTGTGTCATGTTCATAAGAATCAAGATGTCAACATCTATGCATGGTTCATTGGAATAGTATGACAATGTGCACATTTTGTTAAAGGAAATTGATGAAAAATTTGAGTCATCAAACAAAGCGTTGGCTAGCACCTTAATAACGAAGTTCTCATCTATGAAGCTCACTAAAATTTGTGGTGTGCATGAGCACACCATGCAAATGAGAGATATAGCAGCTCAACTCAAAACACTTGAGGTTCAGATGTTAGAATCTCTTCTTATGCACTACATCTTAAACACACTCCCACCGTAGTACAGACCCTTTAAGATTTCTTATAACACACATAGGGATAAATGGTTAATCAATGAACTAATAACCATATATGTGCAAGAAGATGGTAGACTTGTGATGGAAGCAAAAGAGAGTGTGTATCTAGTCACATAAGAAAAAAATAAAAAACAATCCAAAGGTAAGTGGAAGATCAAATTGCCTACATAAGCCAATATTAAGAAGGAATCTAGATGTTTTTTTTTTTTTTTTTACAAAAAGAAAGGGCATATAAAGAAGGATTATTCTAAATATTAGAAATGACTTGAAAAGAAAGGTACTCAACTCTCACTTCTTTGTTTTGAATCTAATATGGTTGATGTTGGCCATGACACATGGTGGATTAACTTTGGTTCTACAATCCATGTTACCAATTCCTTACAAGGGGTGAAAAACCTAAGGAACCAAGTGGGAAGTGAGTCATGTATCTATTCAGGCAACAAGATGTGCTCACATGTGAAGGCAATCAAAACATGTAGATTAGTCTTAAGTAATGGTTTTGTTTTAGAGTTCAAAAATATATTTTATATTCCAAGTTTTCAAGAAATTTAATTTTTGTTTCAAGGCTTGTATCATTGGAATTTTCCTTTAATTTTTTGGACACTATATTTAGTCTATATTATAGATTTGAACTTATTGGAAGTGGTACATTAACATACGGTCTTTTCAACATTAATTTACAAAAGAAAACTTCTTATATGTGACATCCCATCCCTAGATGCAATGGCAAACATCAAATATATGATATATTAGACATTATGCATTAAATAAAATATACCAAATGCAAAATATAAGTGATATTTAACATTATGTATAAAGAAAATAATAGGAAAAATGTAGAAAGAGAAAGACAATAATGCTTTATTGACATAGAATAGCATATCCAGGTCGTGCTCTAAGAGTGGTCCTTGGGGCTTTCTTCCTTTGGCATCTATCCCTTAGAGGCAATCCAGCACTACCACCACAGTTAGGTCTATAATCTAGCCAGAAGGAATGGCCAGTCCATTTCCTATCCTACTTTACCTAGCTTCCTGTGACTTACCTATACCAACTCTACCACCCCATCACTTACCTATACCGACTTCGCCATTCCATGCCAGCATGACCTCTAACCCCAAGTATAAATGCCTTAGGTCAAACCTCCAAAGGTTACCTTAAGAGACATGTCCATTATTACAATGCACCCTTTTGAGTGTTAATCACAACTACCCTTTTGGGTCTTATTAAGATGGCAATAACACTTGTTATGAAGAGACACCATCTTCAATAGGCAGCAGCCTCATTTGGAAATGGGGATGTGACATTATACTTCTATGCATGTTTATGCCAGCATTAAGAGATGTGTTATGAATGATGAATCCTCCATGTTGTGCCATANCATTAAGAGATGTGTTATGAATGATGAATCCTCCATGTTGTGCCATAGTGGATTAGGACATATCTCTATTGAGAGAATAAAGAAATTAGTAAATGATGGAGTACTTCGTACTCTAGATTTTATTGACTTTGATACTTGTGTGAAGTACATAAAGGGAAAGTAGACCAATATGTCAAAGAAAGGTGATCATACATACAAATATTTGTAGTCCATATATGGATTCGTATGGCCAAAAGTATTTAATTACCTTCATTGATGATTACTCATGATATATGTATCTCTACCTACTTCATAACAAGAGCAAAGCTTTAGATGCCTTTAAGGTATTTAAGGTTGAAGTAGAGAAACAATGTGATAAGCAAATAAAGTTAGTGAGATCTGATAGAGGTAGTGAATACTATGGTAGATATATTGATGATGGACAAGCACCTAGTCCATTTGCTAAGTCTCTTCAAGAGCATGGAATTTTTGCCCAATACACTATGCTTGGTTCTCTAGACCAGAATGGTGTGGTAGAAAAAAAAACAAACATTATTGGACATGGTGCGAAGTATGCTTAGTAGCTCCAAGCTTCCTAAGTCCTTGTGGACTGAAGCTCTTAAGATGGCGGTGTATATATTAAACCAAGTTCTAACCAAGGCTATCTCAAAGACATAATTTGAATTATGGAAAGGTTGGAAATCGAGTTTGTGACATATACATATTTGAGGATGCCCATCTGAAGTAAGATTCTATAATCCACAAGAAAAAAACTAGACCTAAGGACCATAAGTGGGTATTTTGTTGGATATGATGAATGGTCTAAGGAATATAGATTTTATTGCCCATCACATACTATTAGTTTTGTGAAATCAAGGAATGATAAATTTCTTGAGAATGACTTGATTAGTTGGAGCAGTAGATCTTGGAACATTGCTCCTTAGATAGATCATACAAACACTCAACTTGCTACTTCAAATGATAGACTAATTGTTGTGCACAATATGCCTAGAGAACAAATGCATAATGAACAACAACTAGTCATTGAAGTTCCACAAACTACTAATCAAGAAATAGTAGATCCAACTAAACAACAAATACAAGAATTTGTTAAACAACCTATTAAACATCATGATCCTCAAGCGAATGATGAACCAACATTAAGAAGATCTACTAGAGTAAGATGATCAACAATTCCTAATGACTATATGATGTATCTATAGGAGTCTAACTACAACATAGGAGCTGAAAATGATCACAAAAAATTTTTACAAGCCATGAGTTGTAAGGAATATAACTTGTGGTATGATGCCATGAAAGATGAGATGAACTCTATGTCATCTAATGAGTCACATTTCTTGGCTACATCGACAAGGCCTCATCAACATAGCCTCGTAAACGAGGCCTTGTCAATGCAATGTTTACTTTTTGCCTATAAATATGAGCCTACCAACCACATTTATGGCAACTAGATTTTAGTAGTAGTGAATCTCTTACAATTTGTTCATTTGAGAGTTAGAATATTTCTCTCGAGTGCCCATAGCAGGAGTCATTGAGTGTATAGATCTTTATTCAAGCATTGTTGTACCTAAGCATGATAATGTGTGTGGCAATAAAGAAAAGCTTTCTAATAAACCTTGTAGCATTCTAGATAGATTAAATATTTCATTTGTGCATTTAATGTTTACAATCAGTTATTCAATATTTTTCCATAATTAAGTTAATTAAGATAAGTTAGATAGATTAAATACCTAATTACGATCACTTCAAGTGTAACATGTATTCACTTGGTAATCCTAGCAGTGTTATTACTTAGTATGCCTAGTAGCGTAGTGCTTGGTAACCTAGCAGTGGATATGTGGGTTCAAGACATGTACTGAAAGTGGGATTAGATACTTATGTTAGGACTAGCTAGAGATCAGTAGGTTAGTTACATTGAATTAGTCATTAAATTACCTTGTCTTTCTCTCTATTTAGGCACCAAGAATATAAAGCATAAAACTAGAAAAATCATATGCCTTAATTACAATTAACCATATCATGTACTTCACAACTATAATTGGGAAGAAAACGAATGACCTTAGGGCAAGGTTTACTACCTAGAAGACTAGTGCACTGAAAACTATAAACTCCATGGAATTTGATGAGATCACATGTGAACACTTGTGATTCATATGGTTGGGCATAGGGGTACCTCTTTGCTCATCATTCACACTGTTGCGATGGACTTTATTTGTTGAAACATGCACTATCTAGGATTAGTGAATATTATTTATATCACTGGAAAAACTCAAGATCAACATCACTCTTAATGACATCTAAACTACTAAGAACACTAATAATTCTATTTGTTTTGCAAAATGTCTTCTTCTTTCCATAGATGTGAAGATGTCAAACCGCTAGTCCCATAGGAGTGCAAAGTGGCATATACTCATCTAGATGAGTATGTACTAAACTTCACCTTCATCCTACATCAAGATGAATAGTTGTGATGGCATGATACGGAGGGCAACATCGTCTTACCTCCCAATCTATCTATACCTGAGATGTTGCTTCATATCCTTAAGAAGTTTGGCATCTTAGATCTTCATGAACAATACATTATGAATGGTTATGACACTTGGGACTACCATCCTGCTGAAACACAACATAAGTGAGATTAATACAAGAGCAGTACCATGAGTTTACAAAGGAGAAACACTTTAGTAATCCCTTATTCCTACTAAACCAAGATGACAATGTCGATCCTCCTCCTAAGAATTCTCAATATGAAAATTCTCCACCCTCTATTATTGGTGATGAGGCTACAACCTTGAACCTATGATCCACTATTGATAAACTATGTTTAGAAAAGAGAGATAGTGAGGGTAACAATTCGAGTAAGCATTACAATGGGAAGGGATCTAAGGATGGTAGTTGTAATAAATAAAGAGGTGGTCGTAGACACTATGGTGGTGATGGTAGTCCATCTTCCTCTTCATCCAATTCCAAACATTCCTCTCCATCTTCTGGTTCTCATAGAAGCTATCGTTGGGATAATCATGATGAAGGTCATCATTGAGACAACAATGACCATGAAGGTAACCAAGAATGAAGGGGTGGTTGAAACCATCATTAGCATCATCAACTTATTGATGATTGTGAATCGTTGTTGGTTTTTTGAAGCATTCTCAACATTGCAAAGGAAATTATAATTCTAACCAGGCATATGAAAGATAGTAGGATCAAGTGCTTACACATGAATAATATCTCAAGATTTGAGGGGGATACAACTCTGATCCACAGACACATCTACAAGCTTCCATGATGTTTGTGCCTTACAGAACATAGAAAATGAATGAAAAAAACTCAATCTTATCCTTAGGAAACTTATTAAGGAAGCCAAAAGCTAGTACTAGTCCTTAGAACCAAAATCCATTCACTGATGGAGTACCATGTAAGAGCTATTTAATGATAAATACTAGACGTACTCCAAAGTGTCTAATCTGAGAAGGCAAATCCAAGGCTAGAAACATATGAACCCTTGGAGGCCACCATGGGTAGATACTATTCACTCTTACACTGATGCCTTGGCCATTTTTATTATCAAAGAGAACAACTTTTCCACATCATAGATGGGCTCAAAGCAAAAACTAGAAGAACTCTTGGGGTGTATGCCAAAGGAAGATTGTCTAAACTAAGAACTCATTAGATCTAAAAGCTGATTGAGAAGGTAGTAAACGAAGAAGGTGAGTTGTGAAAAAGGGAAATTGCATAAGAGTATAATAGGAGTCCTTCCATTACCAAATGAAAGATCTGATTTTGTGACAAGGAGGAGTCATCACTTGAATAGGAAAAACTTTCCTATCCAAAATTTATTTTTTGATATTTCAACAAAGGTTGATAAATTATGGAACTCTTTGGATGAAAAATTCCAAGCTTCTATGAAGATTACTAAAGAATCCAAAGAGAAAAATAGTGATCATAATCGTAGGACGTGAAAAGAAGCTAAATGGGCCTACCAAAGAGGTAAGGGCAAAGCTGCTACTATAGAGGAAGTTGTGGAAAATGACTCTAAAGATGAAATTGATTGTAACATTTGTCAATATGAGCATCCAAAGGGTTGTTGCCTTATGGTGTCACACTTACAAAGTTTTGGGGGTGTATGCATTGAATCATTGACTAGCATGTAGGCAAGCACTTAGACAATTACCTTATCCTCAAGGCAATCCAAGGCAATTCCACCAACAATAAGAAGCTTACTACCCAAGCAAAGCTCCTTCACAGCCTTATGAATAATACCAATAATGGTACCAACCACAATCATGGGGGATGCCATCACCAAGGCTACAGTACCCTTATAGGCAAGTAGATCCATACGGGTACTATGTTCAACAACCTATCTCTCCAAGAAGTTTTGCAAGTCATACCTCATTTCAACATCACTATTACCCTCCAGAGTACCACCAAATACATTCACCATCTACTCAATGGAAAAACCCATATCCATACAATCCTTTGCATCCATCTACACACACACCTCTACCTTCAACCTAGTTACCTCTTTCTCTACCCATGTAGGATGAGATTCCTCCATAGCTATAACAACGAAATGCTACAAGGGTTGTACATTCACAACTGGCTTTCCAGCCAAGTGATTCACACAATTGATCTAGAAAAAGACCCTTCTTTTGACCCAGCAATCCTCTCCAACCGTCATAATCTTGTATGATTGATTACCCTACATCTCCAATACCATCATCCTTTGCATCAAATACCTTCAAGTACTCTTCAAATCAAGTGCTACATCAAATTTGCATTGTGATGCTAACTCATGTTGTTTTTGATTTGATCAAGGCTAACAATCTTCCCATGAAAAGATCTAACCTAGGAAGTCCACTCATTTACCTATAGATCACTGGAAATGAGCCATGTAAAGCTCTTCTTAACTTTGGTTTTTGTATCAACCTCATCTTCCATGACATGTACAAGGCCTAAAACCTACCACCTCTTAATAAGAGCAACATCTGTCTAGAATTGGTAGATTAGATAATTGTTGTTCTTCTAGGATTAGTAGAGGATATTGTGACCACAATTTATGGATGGTCCTATCCTATTGATTTTCTAATAACCAAGGTTGAAAACTGCAAAAGTGACTTTCCCATCATTATGGGAAGAGCTTGGTTAAGCACAATTAATGCATGTATGGGCATAAGGGATCTCTCTCTAGAAATCTCTAAGGAAAATGAATTTGGTAAAATAGAGAAGAAGTGTATTCCATGCACCATGTACAATGAAAATGGATGCAATTGCGTGAAAAATATTTAGGATATCAAAAGTACATACATTACAGCATGCAATTAGTATGCACATGAAATCAATGTTCAAAGGTGTCTGTACACAGTAGCCACAAAATAGGAGGGCACCTAGTGGTTAATAGCTGACTTAGATAGCAACACATTATGCATAAAACTATCTGAGAGCCTAACATGTGCTTATGTTGAAGGCATGGATGAACTTGAACAAGTTCACCCACAACTCTCTAATAAAGATGATGATGCCTATTGGGGGAGTTGGAAATCCCTGATAACTTCAAGAAAGATTCCCTAGAGCTAAAAAATCTACCTATCATCATGGAATATGCATTTTTAAATAATGGAAAACTGTTCATAATTAATGTCAAACTTGCTTCTAAACAAAAAGAAAGGCTACTAAAGGTGATTAACAAATGGCCAATAGCCTTTGTTTGGTCATATCCTGAGCTAACAGGAATTGATCCAAGGATATGCCAACATCACATTTACATTAACCTAGCCATGAAGCCTAGAAGGTAGCCCCAGAGATGGTTGAACACCAAATTGAAGCAAATTGTGAAGGAGAAAACTAAACAACTCCTTAAGGTAGGGTTCATCTATCCTATTACAGATAGTGAGTGGGTTAGCCCACTCATAATTGTACCAAAGAAAGGTGGAAAATGGCAAGTTTGCATCGACTTTAGACTATTAAATATGGTAACATTTAAAGATCATTTTTCATTGCCATTTTTGGATCAAGTGTTGGAAACCATATCTAGGAATTGCTATTATAGCTTCTTGGATGGTATAGTAGCTATAACCAAATCCAAATCATGCTAGAAGATCAGGCCAAGACAACATTCACCAGTCCCTAGGGGACTTTTGCATATTGTAAGATGCCATTTGGTCTATGCAATGCCCCTACAACATTTCAATGCTTGCTCTTTATTATTTTTCAATAGCAAATTGATAATGGTATGGAAGTCTTCATGGATTATTTTTACACCTATGGAGCTACGTTTGAGAAAGCCTTGGACTACCTTGAGCAAGTACTAAGGAGATGTGTTGAAACAAACCTACAACTCAACTAGCAAAAAAGTCATCTCATGGTCCAAAAAGGTATTGTATTGGGTCATAGAATCACTTAAGCACGGATTGACATAGACCTAAAAAAGATATGGGTCATCCAAAAAATAACATCCCATCCAGAAATAGTTAAAGATGTTCGGTCATTCATTGGACACACTGGCTATTACCGATGATTTATTGAGAATTTCTTTAAGATTGCAAAACCATTGGTAGAGCTTACAAAGAAAGATGCACCCTTCATCTAGACCAAGGAATGTGAACATGCATTCCAACAGCTAAATGAAAAACTCATAAAAACACCAATCCTATAGGCAGCAAACTAGTCTATACCCTTCCACATCATGACGGATGCATCTAACTATGCCTTGGGAGTAGTGCTCATGCAAATGTACAATAAGAAATGACCATACTACATCCATTGTGTGAGCCAAAGCATTGTAAGAGTATAATTAAATTACACCACCACATAAAAAGTACTGATGATCATTGTATATGCTCTTGAAAAATTCAGGCACTATGTGCTTGTCTACAAAGTATTTGTGCACACAGACCATAGTGCAATCTACTTCCTCATGAACAAGCTAATGTTAAGCCCTTGTATCATATGGCAGATCGTGATCTTATAGGAATTTAATCTCACAATGGTAGATCAAAAAGGGACTGGGAATGTGGTCACTGACCACCTCCCTTACTTAAGATGGGATAATAAAGAAGAGGAGAGCCCACTATCTGATTAGTTTCTAGATGAACTTCTTTTTATAGGAGCACTAAATGTCCAAATGCCTACAGAAAAAACTTGGTATAATGACATCCTCATCTATCTTCTTACTCAAAAGATGCCACAAGATCTTGACTTTAGAAAGAGAAAACAATCTTTGCATCAAGTCAAATACTTCATGGAAATCAACAGACACCTTTACAAGGTGTGTGTATGTGGTGTGATTCGTTGGTGTTTCCTTGATGAAGATCAACTGTAAGTTCTCCAGGATGCTCATGAATGGCATTGTAGAGGCCACTATGCAGGGAGATGCATGGTCATAAAAATCCTGATTGTAGGATATTATTGGCCTACAATCTTCAAGGATGCCTACTAGTTTGTCCAATCTTGTGAACATTGTTGATGAGATGGGTGGATGATTACTTACATGGAAGGTCCTCAATAGTGGATTCAACCACTAGAACCTTTTGACATATGTGGCATTGAATTCATGGATCCCATGACACCCATGTCCAACAAAAAGGCATATGTTATTATAGCAGTTGACTACTACATAAAATGGGTAGAATTAGTAGTCATTACTAATTGTACATCATCCATTGCTATTAGATTTATACAAAAAAAATATTGTAAATAGGTTTTGGATGCCATGTTCACTAATTTCTAACAATGGAACTCATTTCACAGATGCCACTTTTAGAAAGTTGATGCAACACTTGGGGGTTGAAAATAAATTAACAACATCCTATCATCCCCAATCCAACTATCAAGTAAAGGTGACCAACTGGGAGATCACAAAAATACTAACATAGACCATTAACAAATATAGAAAAGATTGGAGTACAAAACTCAATGATGCCCTTTAGGCCTACCATTCAATATGGAAACTTCCTATTGGCTATTCTTCCTACGCATTGATGTATCAAAAACTTCCAATGCTCCTACTTCAATCTAAGCTTTATACACTCTCAATAGCCTGTGATCTAGATCTTGACCTAAGGCTAGCATAAAAAGAAAGATTGATCAACCTGAATGTATTAGATGAAAACCAATTAGTAGCCCCATCTTTGAATAAGCTGCACAAGGCATACGAAAAGCAATTTCATGACCTATGAATAAGAAAGTTAAAAATTCAACCAAGAGATAATGTTCTCTATTGGAACATCACACATGTACCCTAGCAGGAAAAAATTCAAACATTTTGGAAGGGACCTTATATAATTGATGAAACCTTTCCCTCAGGGGCCATGTTGATCTACAAGCCTGAAAGCCCAAATAAAAAGTAGTAGGTCAATATCCAACAAGTAAAACCTTTCCTAGAACCAAGACATGCCAATGCGACTATCACCTTAATGGATGGACAATCATACTCCATTTTTTGAATCTCCTCCTCCCAACTTAGTCATGGAGGAGATGGCCATCTATGCTAATAATCCATATGGCTTCTTAGCTTTTCTACTTTTTTTCCACATTTTTGAATTTACAATTTATTTCTTTTACAATTATTTTATTTTCAAATTTTTCTAATTTTACACCACCATTAGTACCTTTAAACCTTTCTTGACTATTTTATACTTTCTTATATATTTTACTTTGTTTTGTTTTGTTCAAGTGTGACTTTTCATTATTTTTGCTAACAGAAGTGCTTTATTACCACAGGACATAGTGCCACTATTGTTGTTTATTGATGATGGTTTGTGCTTATTGTTGTGATTGTTGATGTCTAGTTTCTATTTTTGAATTCTGATGTCTAATAATTATGACATGGTTTATTTTTCATGGAATAGGCAATGAGTCCACAACATATACCCATCTAATAAACTCTATGGTTTTATGGTTTTTCTTGTTCTGGGAATTTGAGGTCCATTCCATTAAAGAAATTTTAAATTAATTAGTGACCTTGTTAGCTCCAAAATTAGGACGGATTCAAAGGTTTGTAAAGGGTGTGACTTAAAGGGAACTCAATACTCTTTGTACTCTTCTACTTGCTTGAGTGCTTGAGTGTATTTCATAGACTTCTTACTGTTCTATTTCAAAAACTAATAGGAAGTTAAATAAAGTCTTTGCATTATGGGGTTTTTATCCAAAAGTTTGATAAGAAAAAAAACATGATGGGATTCAAAGCACACTCCTTAGACAAATAAATGGGTTATAAGCACTAGTTATGAGACTAGAAAGACATGCACCCATGCCTGAAGGTCCCCTCTAACTAAGGCCCTCTCTCACTACCTAGTTCTCTCTTTTCTTCTCTTTATGAAATGGTGGTTCTTTTGTGGAAGTAATCTCATGTCTCAAGCAGGTGGACCAGTCTTAGAGTGGTGATGCAAAGTCACTGAAAGTCGCTAGTTTTGTTCTAGACTGAGGATGGATCTTCTCAAGTCATTTTAAATACAAATTCCATAAAAGACTCTCTATGACCTCAATTCAAAATTCCATTCCACCTTCTCCATCATCCATCCATGCTACAATAACTCACCTCACAATTGGATTCTATGTTATGCTCTATGTCTTCATCTGATGTGCTTGAATTCTTGGATAGATTCTTTTTATTTGGTCCTTAACTTTTCATAACCATTAATCAACTATGGGGACCACAGACTTCTTAGTTGAGGTTATGCAAAGGCAAAAATGGCATGAGCCTGCTATGGGGAGGACCCACTTACATAGCTCTCAATTTGATTAGTTAGGTTCCTTGCCTTAGACATTGCTACAATCCTATCTTTTCCATTGTGTATTCTGCTCAATGCTCCTTAACCTTTTATTCCATTCATCCCCTAAATAGTTTTTCTTCTTTTCCAAATTTATGAGCTCCAACATCCTCTTCTCATATTTTCATATAGTTCATAGCCTTTTGAGCTTTCATTTGATCTCAATTTTATTCAAAAACTCTTTATACTTTGTAAGTTTGACCAAAGTCAATGATCATCTATAGTGATCAATAAGTGCATCGATCAGGCCTCGTCAATGAAAGCCAAAAACCCTATATATATTATCACAAATGTTGAAATTTTTTTCATTTTCCTCCTAACAAATGAGGATTTTTCGCCATTTTTCAGAGCCCAAAAACCTTTTAGAGAGCTTAACTTCCCAACCATTTGTCCAAATCACTCCATTTTTCAATCCTACAGTTACCAGAGGTAAGTGCTTTATTGTGGGGGTTGTAACCTTAAGGTTTTTGATGAATTTTTTTGAAAATTTTTCTAACTCTCACAAAGGGTTAATAAATTTAACAATATACAAAGATCCATTTTTTCAAGAGTTAACCCTTTTAGCAACCTCTGATATGATTTATTAATAATAACACATAAATAAAATAATGATTGGAATAATTAAATCAACCATAATCACAACTTAGCCAAGTGTAACTATCCTAAAGAGATAAAGGTATCCCTATTACTAAATGTTACACAATGATTGCTAGCCCATGGTCTTATTGTGATTACAGATGGCACCATGACTGAAACACCCTTAAGAAAGAGAACCATCTCAACAAAAGGTGATCTTAAGGCTAGAAAGGAGTGAATTCAAAAGTGTTATGGACTTGACCATAAGGAGTACAATGTGCTCACATTGACAAATAAGTGATGGTGTCATTATCACAACACCATTTATTCCCAGAAATCTCTAGGAATGCTACCTCCTTCTTCATGCATTTGGAGGAAGGTGAAGGGGCCATTGTACTGGTGATGTAGCTCCAAGAGTAAGAGACTATAACTAAAGTAGTTTCTAACTGCATTGCTAAAGCACTCAATGCACCAATGATATCTATACTAGACATATCTATACTTCGAGATGTGTAGACATTCGTAGGCACTATCAATGGAAAATTGGATGTAGCCCAGCATGAAGAATTGTTGGATCGATTCATGGGGATCGGGCAACTGATTCCAAAAATCTTTGATTTTCCAAATAACATCACTGCAACCCAATCAGAGTTGCTAGAAGCAAGGGGAAAATGCATCATCTTGGAGGGGCAACTCTAAATGGCTCAAGCACAAAATCAATGCTTGGCCATAAAGGTTGCTAAATTATGTGCCTATCTTACTAATCCTGCACTCCTTAACCCAAAAATAACGAGAGATGAAGCTTTCCAATAGCTTCAAGAACGAATTAAGAAGGCTAAGAAGGAAGTAGTGATGGTCATCTTCAACTAGTTCATAGTAGAGGTGAAGACATATTTAGGTCAGAAGGACTTGGTTTAGATGTGTCATGAGAATGAAGCACTGATTACAGAAAATCATCGCCTACGTAATGTTGATGTCTAAAAAGAACAAATGCAAAAATTCATTCATCAATAGTAAGAGCAACTAGCCAAGATGAATGTTGAATTAAGGAAATTAGCTATAGAAAATTAGAATCTATTAATGGAAGAAGTTCATGCCTTACGTTGGAAATCTGCAATTGAGATCACTACCTAGAAAAATGAAGCTTTGAAGTTTGAAAAAGTCAAAAATCACTATAGATACCAGGCTAGTTTGCAAAAGAAAGTAAATGAGAAGCACATCCAAATGGCAAAGGCAAAAATAAACGAAGCCCTCCAGCAACTTCAACAAGGAAGAAGAAGCATGGCAACCCATCATTGATGGGATTGATGCCTACAACAAAGCATAGATCCATTTGAAGGAGTTGTAGATAGAAGAAATGATAGAATACATGGAGTTGAGCAATCTCTACTATGCGAACCTAGCAATGCTAACTATCATACAGCCATGGTCAAAGTTAGAAAAACAAGTGGCTAGCTTATAGTTACTATACGAGGTAGATTTCAAATACCATAAAGACATCAAGTAGAAGCTTGAAATTACAAATGTTGAACTTAAAGTTCTCAGAGAATGATTCAGAGACCAACAATCAACTACTGAGAACTTAACCAAAACAATGAATGATTACGAAGAGTTGAAGAATGTAGTTAGAGTATTTAACATTGAATACAAACAATTTGTTGCCTAGTTTATCAATATAAAGCAGCTCTTTTCAGTAATTCCATGTCCCTGGGATGTGCCCATTCAGACCCACATTGGCAAAGCTACGTAAATAATGCACAATCCTAGAAGTAAGAAGCAAAAAATGAAAGCATTGCTAGATGCTTTCTGCCTTCCACTGGAAGTTGCCACAGTAGCAAGATATCCACAACCACCTCAACTATCACACATGTGTGAAGCCGGTCAAGGTTCCTCAGAACCTCAAGAGCCACTACTACTTGGGACTATCTAACCTTCTCCACCAACTTCATGCCATCAAGGAACATGCTATCCAATTTTGAAGAATCATGTCATGATGTTCAATTTTATGTCGTGAACACTGTCATTTTTATAATTTATTGATCCATACACTCAAGCACTCCATTTTTTATCAGGTTAGTCTATTTCTTTTGTGAAAGGTTAGTCAATAATCCCATACATTCCCAATTTTGTAAAAGAACTTAAGAAAGAGTTATTATTTAGTCATGGAAGTATGATAAGTTGCATTTCTTGGCTATATCAATGAGGCCTCATCAACATAGTGTTCACTTTTTGCCTATAAATACAATCCTACGAGCCACATTTATGGAAACTAGATTTTAGTAATAGTGAAGCTCTTGTAATTTGTTCATTTGAGAGTTAGAATATTTTTCCCGAGTGCCCACAGCATGAGTCATTGAGTGTACAAATCTTTATTCAAGCATTGTTGTACCTAAGCATGACCATGTGTGCAGTAATAAAGATGAGCTTTCTGATAAACTTTATAGCATTTTGGATAGATTAAGTATTTTATTTATGCATTTAATGTTTTGAATTAGTTATTCAATATTTTTTCATAATTAAGCTAATTAAGATAATTAAGTAAGATAAGTTAGATAGATTAAATACCTAATTACGATCGCTTTGAGTGTAACATGTATTCACTTGGTAATCATAGCAACATTATTGCTTGGTACGCCTAGTAGCATAATGCTTGGTAACCCAGTAGTGGATAAAAGTGTTTGGGACGTGTATGGAAAGTGGGACCGGATACTTATGTTACGACTAGCTAGAGACGAGTAGGTTAGTTACATTGAATTAGTCATTAAATTACCTTGTCTTTCTCTCTATTTAAGCATCAAAACTATAAAACATAAAACGATAAAAATCATATGCCTCAATTACAATTAACCATACCATGTGCTTCATAAGTGTAATTTGGAAGACAACGAATGATCCTAGGGTAAGGTTCACTGCCTAAAAGGCCAGTGCACTGGAAACTATAAAGTCCACAGAATTCAATCGGATCATGCATGAATGCTTGTGATTCGTATGGTTGGGCATAGGGGTATGTCTCCGCTCATCATCATCTAATGAATTCTAGGATGTTGTAAAGTTTCCTGATGGTGTGAAAGCCATTAGATGCAAATGGGTCTACAAGACTAAGAAAGACTTCTTGGGCAACACTGAAAGATATAAGGCTAGACTTGTTGCTAAAGGGTTCACTCAGAAAGAGGGAATAGATTACAAGGAGACCTTTTCTCCTGTATCTAAGAAGGAATCCCTTCATGTTATCGTGGCATTGCTTGCTCATTTTGATCTTGAATTACATCAAATGGATGTGCAAACAACATTCATCAATGGTAATCTAGAGGAAGAGGTTTATATGAAACAAACTGAAGGATTTTCCTCTAGTGATGATGAGCAATTGATATGCAAGCTCAAGAAATCCATATATGGATTGAAACAGGCCTCCTATCAATGGTACTTAAAATTCCATGATCTCTTCACTTCATTTGGTTTTGAAGAAAACATCATGGATCAATGTATATACTAGAAGGTCAATGGGAGCAAAATCTATTTCCTTGTTCTATATTTGGATGATATCCTTCTTGCAACCAATAATAGTGGATTTCTATACAAGGTGAAACATTTTCTCTCTAAGAATTTTGACATGAAGGATATGGGTGAGGCATCTTATGTCATTGGCATTCAGATCCATAGGGATAGATCTAAATATATTATGGGACTATCGTAGAAAACCTATATTAATAAAGTTTTAGAAAGGTCTTACATAAAAGATTGTTTACCAAGTATAACACCCATTATGAAGGGTGACAGGTTCAATTTGAATCAATGCCCTAGGAATGATTTAAAGAAAAGTCAGATGAGCAACATTCCATATGCTTTAGTTGTTGGAAGCCTTATGTATGCTTAGGTCTACACAAGACCTGACATTGCATTTGCTGTGGGAATGTTGGGTAGATATCAAAGTAATCCAAGTATTGACCACTAGAGGGTTGTAAAGAAAGTGATGAGGTACCTTCAAGGTACAAAAAAATACATGCTTATGTATAAACAAACTAGCTCCTTGGAGGTGACTGGCCACTCCAATTCAGAATTTGTTGCCTATGTTGATTCATGGAATTTAACATCTAGTTATGTTTTTATGCTAGCTAGAGGAGCTATATCCTAAAGGAGTGGAAAACAAACTTTGTTTGCTACTTCCACCATGAAAGTAGAGTTTGTTTCTTATTTTGAGGATACTTCACATGGTGTATGGTTAAAGAGTTTCATATCAGGGCTTAGAATTATGGATTCTATATCTAGGCCATTAAGAATGTTTTATGACAATTTAGTTGATGTCTTTATGGCTAAGAATAATAAGAGTGGTAGTCGAAGTAAACACATCGACATAAAGTACTTAATCATAAGGGAACGCATTAAGGAAAACAAAGTGGTCATTGAACATATATGCACTAAATTGATGATAGCTGATCCTTTGATGTAGTTTTGATGGGATCATGTAGTTTTGATGAGATTTGGTTCCATAATATAATTTGTTGTATGTACAACTTTAGTCTTAATAAAACTCTTATTCAATTGTGCTATTTTCTCATATGATTTGTAGATACAGTTATGAGAGAAAATTCACATATGGCAGGACCTAGAATGAACATTGGTTTATTAATGAAACTAGTTACCATATAAAAAATTACACTTGAGAGAATGCATTCTAATACATGAAAGACAATACTCACATTAAAAGAAACTATCACCATGATTCATGCATTTATTTCTTAAACTCTTGGACTTCATTAAATATGGAGAACAAGTGAGAGATTTTAACATGTGTTAACGCATCAAGGTGGCCTCCATACCCATTAACGCATTTACATGTTGGCATTAGGTCTTTTAGCACATTTACACATTAGCATTGGGTCCCTTATTTTTTCTAATTTCTCACTCTAACTAATTTTGTGGCCTATAAATTCGTTCTTGATGAGAGAATAAAGGCACCAAGAAACACAAACATAGTAAGATTGCAGTTCTGATCCCTTTCACAGATACTTAGAGGTTGCATACACCATTGTTGTAAAGCATCAATGTGAAAGAAGAATCCAACCACCAAGTTTAATTTAAGGAATCAATGGTTGAGGTCAGTTCCATTTGCTTCCGCATTGTGCATTTCTAGTTATCTATGCATGTAAATTTCTTGTGCAATCCACAAGTTTTATCTTATACATGCCAGCATAGCATGTCATGTTGCCCTGTGTTGTGGAATTTGCATATGTATTTGGCACCGGGCTGGATCGGACACTGTGTAATGTATTCTCGACCGTAGAACCAGCTGGTGTGCAGCTGGTACACTCCACGCCTATTTCAAACAAGAAAAAGAGGGAAAAAAGTTGAATCACTTGAATGGTTGAGAGAAAAAACTTTTATGCACAAATTGGAAATCTAAGGTTTTGTTCTTGTGACTTTTTGAACGGTTGGACCTCATCCAGTCATGTAATAGATTTATTAGAGTTTGGCTTTATGTATTTTGCTCCGTTGGACCAACCAATGCGGGTTTGTTATACTTTTCAGAGCAAGAAAAGTGAGGAAAGAATTGAATGGTTGAGAACAGGGCTGGAATTTCATATTTTGCTGCACCGTAGATATACAGTATACTTTGCCTGTATAGAGTTATTTTGATACGATTTTAAGAAAATAAACTGTATGCTGCAGGCTAGCAACCCATATACAGGCAACTTAGACCATATATTTTTAGCCTTGGTTGAGAATATATGGTTTTTCGTTGATATGGCTAACCATGGCCATTTGACTTTGACAGTCGGTACACCTCTAAACCTGCACGTTGTCACTTAATTTATCATTTTTTTTTTGAAAGACATGGTCTTTCACAATTGATTTCAGCAATAAATGAAAATGTACCACTGCAAATATTTATTTGAATGCCAAATTATTTGAAATTGCAAGGCATGCGGTCGCTAAAAATAATCCATGTGACAAATAACGTAAGCCATGACTATTTGACTGCTGTAAATATTAGCTACCCCAACAAGCCTGAGCTAGCTACCTGTAAATATTAGCTATCTAAATGTAAGTGGTTCGACGACTAGTGGCAAGCTGAAACCGCTCAGCCGGGTTGTCAGCCGGTAGTCAGTCTTCAGACAAAACACGGATAATTGACGCACGCCCATGCCCTTTAGAGATGGCCATAAATGCAGTGACATATGTAAGGCATAGAGCATCCAAACAAATCATTAGACCCACCCATGCCATGATCAACATGTGGTTGGACCCGAGAATAAAACAATTAGATACAGAAATGAAGTCAATGGCTTAAGAAAAAAAAATACCTGAACCCTTTGTAAGTGAGTGAGACAAATGCCATATTAGGTCAGCCCAAAAAAGTAAATAGAAATAAATTTTTCATTTTGCTCCACTACAATGCTGATGACCTATCAGTAAATGTTTGACTTTGCTGCGAGCATCCGGGGCTCAGTAACATGTCATGGTTTATGGTGGGTATAGTTAACTATGGCCATTTGATTGGATAAGCTGCAAACTGTCCCATAATTTATGGGTGTTTCTTTTGCAGAGTCATGGTCTTTCACAATTAATTTGAGTTGTCCACGGTTTCCAGCTGGCTGCAACTATGAGCAGAGTTGTAAGCATTCAGGTAAATGGCAGGTCAATTAAAATTAAAAACCATATCGGAGTAAACCATATCGGAGTAAAGAATACTAGATGTCACAAATAATATAGATCATGGCAATTTGACTGCTTTAAATATTAGCAACCTCATAATCCAAAAACCATCCATAACATGTAACTGAGCCCTCAACTAACAAGATAATTAAACTAATGTTCTAACGACCAATGTTAATTGTGCACCAGTTGTACCTTACCTCGTCCGCTCACAAGCTTTGCACTTTATTCGGGTTGAAATCCCAGTACCAACACTCAATGCCAGTTAACTATCTTGCTGCTGGCACATGGCGCGCTCAATTCACTTGGAGGCATGTTCCAAGGATAGAATACATTTTTTTTAAGAAAAAACAACCCAAGATGGGTGAAACAAATGTGTTGCAAAAGTGTGAATTTAAACAGTACCCATCAAAGATTTTGCGATGAGATTTGCAGAAAGGAATTAAACGTGATGGCACGACACTTGCAATAGCTGCAGCAACCATCCGAAGAATAAGACACAGCACCATAAAGCTTCTTGTAACGATAGTTTATGATTTTATTAATGACAGGCTACTGGAATTTTACAGTTCTAAAAACTGGAATTTCCTACGCGTATTTTACGTTCAAATAGTAAAACAGGAAAATACTGCCATCAAGTTCAATACTGCAATTGGAACAGAACGTAAACACTTTCATTTCAAATCGTTTACTAGTGGATAGTGACGTTATATTTGCATTTGTTGACCACGTTTACAATGACGGTGTCGCCCTCGCGGACCCTGGCTGTCGGCCCCGGGTACATGTCATTCACTGTGACCACCTCCTGCGTATTGCAGTGCCTGGTCACATTTGTTTGTTTCAGCTGCAAAACAGGAATAATCAATGTCATCACTTGCCCATGGCTGGAAGAAAAAGGAAAAATCCCACAAATGTTTTTTGAAAAAATCATCCGTGGAGATTTAAAACAGATGAAAGGACACATACCACCCAGTTAAAGACACCAGGAGTTCTTGCCCACGCTGTGGAGGACACCAACAACGATTGCCGCAGGCAGAGTTCCACCAGCAGTTGCATTGCCCGTTTTCCCCAGTTATTTATCATCCCAAAACACAGATACATGAAGTCAGCTGCAGGCTATGCCCACGCCGCGGAAGACACCAATGCACCAGAGATTCATAATTCCGAATAAATTTTGATGAACTGTTGCGTTGGATTCGGGAGCCTGTACAGATTTGCAATTCCGGATAAATTTTGATGAACTGTTCACATTGATTCCGGAGCACCTACAGCTTTGAATCCGATTCGTGGAAGCGAGGAATTGAGGATTCTGAACGTGTTTGGGTACGTGTGCCTCAAGAAAAGTGGGGAGGGTTCGTAGCCGAGAAGTGATAGAGAAAATTTAAATATATTAGTTTTTTAAAAAATTAAATCTCATGTATCATAAAAATACATTGTAAAATATAGAACAATGTAAATCCAAAATATTGTTAATGCTTAAAAATTGCACAGAAGATTGCATTATCACCATTAAATTGAGGTAAGAAAATTTGCAAAGGTATGGAGGGCATTGAATCCATTTCCTTACTCAGGAGCCATGATCTGGCCAAACATATAATTTCTGCAACAACCAAAATGACAGCAATAAAATGAAACCCGTTTGTTACTCAATACAATATTTCCAAAAATGAAATTAAGCCTCAAGCCTCAACCAAATTTATAACAAATCAGGTCTGCTAATACTTTTGTTCAACAACTACTTGTGAGTACTACCTGTGAGTAGTGCCATAGGGCCACATTAAAGATGACCGCATTAAAAGAAACAACTTAACTAAACTAGGCACAGCCAGGAACTCACCTCACCTACAATGATCAAAAACCTTTTCAGATGCTGAAAAATAGGCACTAGTCATGATGAAGGGGAAAGTAAAAACAGAGCACCATTAGGCCATTGGCCATGTGCTGGTGGGATTGGTTGCTTTATAAGCAAACAGATTTTTAAAATGGTTGAACAAGCATCCAATCCATCATCATGTTGATGATTGATGACTCATGACCCATGACGATGACCCTGTTTTGTTTTTTGTTTTTTTCAGCAGAGATATGAGAAAAAGAGCAAAAACCAGCAATGAACAATAAACACGCGTGAATGTAGCTCCCAAAGGCAGGCGAATCCATGCAAATGCAATGTTTTCCTCGCACCCCCTGTCCAAAACTTGATTTCCGTATGACCTATACTTGCTCCTTGGGCCTTCGGTTACCATAGTGTTTGAGTATTTATTGGTACTCCCTTGTTTTCCGTGATCCGTTGGCATGAATCTTGACTGCTTGCTTGCCACTTAACAATAAAATGAAATTTTTGGTATCATTCAGAACAGGAGAAGATACCTAAGATTTTAATGCAAAATACAGAACAATACGAGGCCAGGAAAGGCGACCATTTCAATGTATAAGTACAAATGTAGACAAAATTTCATTGGAAATTATGAAATACGTACCCATTGCAAATTTACTGCACTTCTGTACGCGCTCCTGAATCCGATGCGAACAGTTGCTGAAAATTTGTCCGAATCGCGAATCTCCGGCACATAGATCTACAGAAATGCATTAAATCCGCAATGGGTACGTATTGGATTCCGGAGCACCTACAGAAATGCATTAAATCCCCAATGGGTGCGTATTTCATAATTTCCAATGAAATTTTGTCTGGATCTATACATATACATTGAAATGGTCACTTTGCCTTGCCTTGCCTAGTATTCTTGCTTTGTTCTGCATTGTGCATTAAAATCTTACCTCTCTTTTCCTGTTCTGAAATTTACCAGAAACTTCATTTCATCGTTAAGTGTGCAGCAGGGAATCAAGATTCATGACATCGGCATGACACAGATCACAGAAAACAAGGGAGCACGAATGAATAAACAAACACACTAAATCACGAAAGGGCTACTTTGGTAACCGAAGGCCAAAGGTCCAAGTTTGGGTCATACCGAAATCAAGTTTGGGACGGGCGTGCCAGGAAAACATTGCGTTTGCATGGATTGGCCTTTAGGAACGTCAAAGGTTCCGTGGTTTTTGCTCTTTTTTTCATATCTGCCGACAGGAAAAAAAAAAGCAAAACGGGGTCATTGTCATGGGTCATGAGTCATGAACATGATGATGGATGGAAGCCCAGCAGCACATAGCACATGGCCAATGGCCATATGCAAGTTCATGGCGCTCTCTTTTTACTTTCCCCTTTATCATCACCCTCACTAGTGCCTAGTTTAGTTAAGTTGTGTCTTCTTATAATGTGATTGTTGCTACTCACCATTCATTGTTGAACAAAAGTATTAGCAAAGGTGTGATTTGTTATAAATTTGGTTGAGGCTTAATTTCACTTTTGGAAAAATTGGGTTGAGTAACAAAAAGGTTTCATTTTATTGTTGTCATTTTGGTTGTCGTAGAAATTATATGTTTGGCCATATTATGGCTCTTGAGTAAGGAAATGGATTTGATGCCCTCTGTACCTTTGCAAATATTCTTGCTTCAATTTAATGGTGATATTGCAATCTCAATTTTTAAGCATTAACAATAATGAGATTGAAGTTTTATTGCATCCAATGATCTATAAGATCTATTGGACAAACTTTACAAATTGACCAAACACCAATTGAGTAACCAAAACAAATCATACAAGTTTTTTTTGCTACAACATTATATTGCTATCTCAAATGGGAGTGTAGCATCACAAAGTAATACATGCAACTCATTTTTTAAGGGCTCATGACTAGCACAACCTATAGGTATACTATTCTTGAGGGAGTTGAATCCATCTTTCACTTTCAATTCTAAAATGATGCAAACTATAGTGAAGCTTACTAATGGCACTAGCTAATGCATATGCTTAAGATTTTGTTGCACTTACTTCCAAAAGATATTTTATTTTCTCAACTATTGCATTTCTTAAAAATATCAATCGTGGTCTCATGAATCCTTAAGAACTACTTTAGAGAATTTTTCTTATATTGAGATATGCAAGTTATGAGTGTATGTAATGAATTAACACATGGCATTTACATCTAAAGGTAATATATTACATTCACATAATAACATTGAGTAAAATATCTGCATCTTCACCTTTAACTCATTAAGAAGAAATGTTTCTTGCATCTTTCAATATCTTTCCAAAGTTTAGCACTAGGCCAAAGTTCCCAAATAGCACATCCATACAATACAATAGGATAGATGATAAGTCATTGTTGAAATTTAAATCTATTTTTTTTGGGAGGAGAAATTTTTGTCAATCTCAAGGGCTTCTTATGCAGTTATTAGAGTATATTTTTTGTAGTGAGGAATAATTTGAAGATGGAAGATACTAATATCTCTTAGATTATAAAGATTATGAAGAATTCTAAAGATTTTGATTTTGTTTTACCTAATAATTTATAATAATCTTTGTCAAAAGAAATTGCTTTATGATATATTTTTTTATAAATTATTGTATTTATTCACCCAAATAAGGGTTTTACACTAATAATTTAGGTTATCCTTGAATGATATAGAATTAATATTTTGCATGCTTGCTATTTTTCTAAATCTTTTTTGCTTTTTGAATTGGCCTATTCAAAAATAGTTAAAAAATGATTAGATTTTAAAGTTTTTATGGATCAACATAATACTTTTTATTACTCAAGAATGAAAACTATATTTTGATCTCTATTCTGCTAAGTACTCTAAAATTCCTTAATGGATTAAATTAAAAAATCTTTCTCTTATTTTTCAAAGTGTTGGAGGTGAAATTATCAGTAACATTGGTACAATCTTGAAGGTAGAGTCAAAAACATTACTAGATGGGATGCAGCATACACATTTTGTAAAAATTGATTTATGGTAGAGGAAGATAGAATTAAAAATCAAGGTTGGTAATTAATGTTTATCCCAAAAAATTACATACTATAATTGGTGATGATGTTGAAACTATTATCATCATAAAAACTATGTTATTGGAATCTGTCTTATTCTCAATAAAAAATTTGGTTGTGAGACAAAGAAATAACGATTTATAGAAAAAGCAAATAAGAGTAGTTTTCAACAAGCACAAAAGAAATCTTCTTTAATAAGTTCTTAGCCTTTTACAAATCCTTTTAAATCTAAAGGTGCCAATAAAACTTTGATATCTAAAGAGAATTCCTCTTTAATAGAAAAGGAATTTTTACTAGGGACTAGTAGTGAAAATACTAATGTAAATGGATTTCACTTAGTGCAACATAAAAGAAAAGGTCTACAGATATTGATTTCAATGTAATAATCTTAAAAGTATCTGATGAGCGACGAGGTACCCCTACGCTCAACCATACGAATACAAGCGTTTCATGCATGATCCAGTCGAATTCCAAAGACTAAGTGCCTATGCGCCTTTATAGAACAAGGACAGGTTAGTTGATTGTTGTCTTTTCAAACTTACTTGTATGTCATGATTGTAGCGTTAAGTAAACTTGAGGTATATGATTTTAATATCTTTTATGTTTTCATGTCCTACTACTAATAAGGAAAGAGAGAGATAACTAAGTGACTAATTTAACTTAACTACTAATTAATTACGTTTTAACTAATATTAACACCAGTATTCGTTCTCACTTTTCATATACATCCTGAACTAGTGCAACACTACCAAGATTACCAAACCCTAGTTGTTACAAGGTTACCAAGTGTTACACGCATGCTCGAAGTGATCATACTAAGTGTATTTTAACGATTTGCTTAATTGATCAAAATGAATTGCTACGCTAACAATAGAAATGTAAAGTGCATAAAATAAAATAAATGCATGAGAAAATAAAATAAACTAAATGTGTAAGAAAACAAATCTCAAGTGCTGCAAGGATGAAACGAAGAGCTCTTCTTTATTACCATACATAAGGTATGCTCAGGTACATAATGCTTGAATAAAGATCTGTCCACACTTTGACCTCCTACTATGAGCACTTGGAAAAAAATCTAACTACAAGAGTTTTGCTACTTACCTGCTACTAGACTTCCTCTTCTGAATTACTCCCTATTGTGTGCCTGGGAACTATAATTGATCAAAATGAATTGCTACGCTAACAATAGAAATAATTATGCTCAGGTACATAATTAGAGTAACTGCTCTAATAATTAAAGTAACTACTCTAATAATAACCACTCTAATTATTAGAGTAACCACTCTCATCAGTATCTCATTCGCTCTCTCCTTCTACTACTATTCTAAATGTAACCTATTAGTGACATCGATTGTGAAACAAATGTTGAGCTTGAAAAATCAACAATGAGGACCTCCTTCCCTACATCCCAATGTTAATTTCATCATATTACATTTAAGGCCTTTTTGATAGATCCCAAACAAAGATTGCTATGGAGTATGTTTGAAATTGGAATTTATCTTGATATTTTTTTCCTGCAAGAAATCAAGATTAAAATTCATGATATTAGTTTTATTGGTAATCTCATTTTTAAAAACTTCATTGTTTCTTCTACTACTCATGAAGTTAATAAAGAAGGTGTTGCTATTCTAGTTAATAAAAATTGAATTGAAAAAGTTTTAAGTTGTGGCTTTAACAACCTCAAAAGAGTTATTTAGACTACTTATCATGAAAAAGGAGACTTTGGACTCTATAACATTTATGTTCCTACTAATTCGAAAGATAAATTAAAGGTTTGAACACATCTTCTATCTTTACCTAAAGTTCCTTGGATTATTGCAGGTGATTTCATATGGTTGAAACTCATTTAGATAAACTTGGTGGTATTCCCCTTAATATGTCTTCTAAAAAAAAGAAATAAAGAAAAAAAGGAAGATTAGTGAAATTTTAAAGAATTTTTTTTTAATATTAGCTTTTCATTTCCACATCATTCAAATAAGAAGTATTGTACTTATTGTAATTATCAACAAGGTATTGATAGAATTTATTGTTGACTTGATAGATTTTACCTCTCTAATGTTTCCTTTTGGAAGCCTACAAGGAAACTAGAAGTGCATATAGATGCTACTTTGTTAGACCATATTCCTATTAGCATTTTTCTCTCTAGAATTAATTCTTCCTCCTTTAAGAAGCATGAGCTATTTTGTATGAATGCTAATATGTTCACAAGTCCTACTGGAAAAAGTATTTTGAAGTCTCTATGGAATATAGAAAAAAAACTACTCATGATATTGGTTAGACTATCTGGTGGCAATCAACTACATGTAGAGTTAGAAATTATACTAGATAATTTGAAAAATAATTTACTAAGTGTAAGCATCAAGTTGAACAAGATATTAAAGAATCTATCAAGCAAATGCAAATTTTTTTAGACTAGAATCCTATTGATTTTGAACTCCAAAAGCCTTGGCTAAAGCTTATTATACTAAACAATGTTAGGATTCTTATGAAGCTAAAAGTACTCTCACTAAAGGTTGCATGGGTTGGCTAAAAATTGAAGATGATCTTTGCAAGGAATTTTAAAATTTCTAAAAACAAAGGATCAAGTACCTAAACTAGAATCCTTTTATATAAATGATTCTATCATTATAGATTATGAGATGATTAATACTTTCTTAGCAAATTATTTTTCTTTTATTTTTTTGAGGTTTTTAGGAGGGAATCCTTTAAGACCTCTAATACACATATTTCTAATCTTATAACAAAAGTGCATCAAAATATTCTTGAAGTAGAAATTATAGTGGAAGAAATCAAAGCAACAACTTTTATTTTAGCATATGGTAAAGCTCTAAGATAGGATGGGTTTTCAATTAAATTTTTTAAAAAGATTTGGGACATTGTTGAAAGTTATCTCTTTCATGTTTTCCAAAAAGCCATTAAAAAAGTTTCTTTTGGTAACAATATTAATAAATGTGTGATTCCTCTTCATCATGAAAAGGGAGATATTCAACATATTGGTAATTGGAGGTGTATTACTCTTCTTAATAATACTTATAAAATTTTATTTAAATGCATATCTTTCTAAATTTAAAATGTTATAAAAGATATCATCAAACATGGGAAGACTAGTTTTCTTAAAGTTAGGTATATCGTATATAATGTTATTGCAGATTACAAAAGAATGCTATGGGCTTTTGATACTGACCAAGACATTGATTTTTTTAAGTTAGATTATACTAAAGCTTATGATAGGATTGAATAAAATTTCATTATTTCTTGTCTATATAAACTAGGATTTAAATATTATTTTATTTATCTTGTTTGTATGTTACGCATTGATGCTAATACTTAAGTTGCTACTAATTGTAGATTGAGTTCCTCTTTTTCTTTTCAGTGATTAGTTCATCAAGGTTGTCTTCTAGCTTCTTATCTTTTTATTATTACTATAGACTTTCTTTCACATAATCTGCATTATGATTTATAAAATAATATCATAAAAGCAAATTTTAATTTATGATTGAGGTACACAATTGTTGAACATAGACTTTGCAAATGATTCATTTTTTATAATTAACAATTCTCTGCAACATATCAATACTTTTTTTTAGCTTGAATGAAGGATTAATGCATGTTATTAAGCTATTGTATCATATCAAAAAAATCTATTGTTTATTGTAATGGAAATATTAATGAATGAATTACTCTCAACCTTTGGAAAGTCTTGAAAAAAGATTCTGTCTTCAAAAGTTTAGGAATACCTTTTTCTTTTGAACATAATGTTGCTATTTTATGGAATTATATGGTTGATAAAATTGAAAATAAGCTTGATAAATGAAAAGAAAAAAATCTCACCCTTTCTGGTAAAGTTATAGTTATTATGTAGATGCTTTAATCATTTCATGGTTATTGCTCTAGTTGTTAGGTTACTTCTAAACTTTCTTATGATAAAACTAACTGTATTATTTGTTGATTTCTTTAGTTAGCTAAGCAACATAGAAAAGATTTTTCTAGAGTTATTTGAGATATTTGCACTAGTAGCAAGAAAGCTAAAGGACTTGGCTTCATAAATTATTATAACTAGGATATTTTTCTTATAGAAAAATGAATTGCAAAGTGCATTAATGAAGATGATGTTTGAATATTTCTTTTAAGAAACAAACTTATACAAGAAAAACCTAAGAATGATAATAGTTTGTCTTCTAATAACTTTCTTCACTACTTTATTTTCACTTAGGCCATTTCTATTTCTAGTTTTTCCCTTTTCTTAAAAAATTTTGGAAGATATGCAAGCTTACTAAATATTGGAATTACAATTATATTATAGTTTCACAAGATATGATTAAGCAAATTAGCCCATGTTAGCTTCCTTTTAATGAAGTAACTAGGGCCACTATTCATCTAGATTGCATACCATTTCAAGTAAGTTTGAGATCATTGTAGTTTCTTTTCTACATATGCATGATAGATGAATAACATGAAATGAAGTTTCTAACATCTATGATTTGAATAGAAAGAAGAAAAACAATTTAGAAATATTAATTTCTAATCTTGATAATTTATTTAAAGTTGATAATACTTTGTATCAGGCTTGTCCAAATATTTTTTGAAAGGATGGTAGATTTTATTTCCATTTTAATTTCAAAGTTACTTACAAAATTATTACAAAGAACAATTTTATTCATATCAAATTTAATAAGTCTTTGAAAATACAATTATCATGGTACTTTTGAACAAGGAAAATGAAAGATATTTAGAGAGCCCCTACCTTTCTTAAAATTTGTATTTTTTATGATGTCTTATTCATCAAAGACTTCCTATTAATACTTGTTTTAAACATATGAGAACTAGTTCAAGATGAGGAAGTCTTCAAAGAGGCAAAGATGATGTAAGCTATACAAATAACAAACATTGACATCTTTTTTTAGTAAATGCAATGCTAAGCATTGATACAAAATAAAAAATAATGCGTTTAACAATGAATTGTTAGCCTAGTGGTAAGAAACTTAATTTGGAAGCTCTAGGTTATGGGTTTTATTTCTACAAGAAATGCTAAGTTATATAAGATTCTAATTAGAATATATATCTTGGAATATATCTATGTTTCATTTATTTCAAGTTCCAACACCCCAAAAATACCTTGGAATATATCTATGTTTCGTGCACGATTACCACTGGGATTACCAAGTGCAGATCCTAGGTACGCTATTGGGTTACCAAGTAGTCACACTTAAATGCTCGTAATCAAGTCGTACTCATTCTGCAGTTTAACGTGAGTTTAAGGGTGAGAGAGATTAACTAGAAAAGCAGTAAGAAAGTAGTAAATAACAATTAAATATATAGTTAATTAAACTAAGTGAATGCTACAATGATGAAGTAATTTCGATTTTTATTTCCAGTCATGTGCGTGTCCAAGTACGTCACACTCGAATAAAGGATGTCGTACAATTACATTCATCACACTACGGGTAGACACTAGAAAATATTCTATCTCTGGAAGGGGAAAACTACCAGAGCTTCGCTAAGGAACTAAAACTAGATGCCTAAAATTGGGAAAGCTTCCTCTTATTTATAGACATTATTGGCCATGATATCGTGTACGTGATATCGCAGCTGATGTGATATCGCGTACGCGATATCGCAGCCCATAGGATATCACGGGTGTGATATCACAGCAGCGATATCATAGCCAACAAGTTCCTAAGTCATCATACCCCCATAACTAAATAAAAACTCATCCTCGAGTTACAGAGAGAAGAAGCTCCATTGATTACATAGTGGATAGGTATGGGATTATTGACTAACTAGAATGGATTCATGCCGTAGTATGGAGTCAAAAAAAATTGAGACACAACACAAAAGAAAATCTGATGATTACAAAATGGTGGAACTCATGTAGTTCTTGGTGGCGGTGGCTCCTCCATAGGTGTCTTTCCCTTTTCTTGCACTCCAGGTCTTAGAATTTGATGGCATCAAAGTATGGCCTGGAGTTTCTCCTCTTGTAAGGCATTGAGTGCTTTGGCATACATGTAAGTTTTTTCTTGTGCCATAGAGGCATCCTAGTCAGCCTTCTCTTTTTCTTTCGCCACCCTTTTATTCTCTATCAACAGTTTATTAAGTTGCTTGGTTTTGAAAGTGTCCAGCTAGTACCAAGCAACTTTTGGCCCTGTATTCAGAAGGTTTAATACTTCCAAAATGGCTTGAATAGAGAAGTCAATAGTCACACCACAATTTTTAATCATGGTGTCTTCTTCTTTATTGTGCCAAAATTGGTACATTTCCCCTAAGTACTAGGCATCGCTTTCAGAGAGGGTAGGCCATAATGGGGATCCTTTGAGGTGATCCCTAATAGCCTCTAAGGAAAATTCTACGAAAGGTCCAAAGTTTAATTCCATGATAGCTATAGTGAATATGGACCTTTCATGGATGGTCTGAATACAATCCTAGGTCAGCGTGAGATATCATCCCTGTTCAGATGCTACAGCAGCTCCTCCTTCGCCTACCTTGATTGTACAGTAGGAGGATCCTCTTAATGAATGCTAAATGATTGTTTCTCCTATTTTGTATGTTGTCTAGCAGGATCTTGTCTTCCACCTCTTCGAGATTGTTCGATCGCACCTTGAGCAGGACCTTCTTGTTGTCTATGTTTTGGGGCCATCTGCAATCACACGAGACCAATCGTTAGTAAGGTTGTTACCAAAGGTAGGTTATACCTTACTGCTTGCCTTAATAGATTTACTTTATTGCCATTTGATGTTAATTATTGGAAGAACATGTCCCCGAAAGATTATAATGTTGAGTCCTCTTTGCTTAGGTGGTTTCTAAATTTAATTTTCTGATATAGCTAAGGGGATGAAATTTTTTTGACACATTTTATTCTTAATTTTACAACTAGTTACCCTTAAAGATTTCCTTCAGGTGATGATGAATTTCAAAAAATTTATGTGCTATTCGACATGTGCCCTTCCCCCACGACTAAGCTAAACATTCTGGGTTCAAGTAGGTTTAGACGAAATGAAAATCGGAGTACTAGCAAGCAAGATATAGGTATAAAAGCAAGGGTCTCACAATCGCAAGTCGTAGAGAAAAAATTCGAAAAACTCCCCCGTGTGAATAGTGGAAAAATGATGGTAAGTGTTGTGGGGAGGTCATGTATATATATTTTCATCCAAGTTAGGGCACTTAGAGAATGTACCAAATTTTTAATATTTCTTTTCAAATTAAACGATGTAAACGAAGGACATCTGGATGATTGTTATAGGATTCCAAGGTAATTCAACTGGTTCTGAAGGCACGAAATTTATGATGGTGTGGAATTTATCAATAAGGACCTCAGATGGTAGAAAAAAAGGCTATGTGATGATTCATAGGAATGTTGAATCGAAGGGATAGTAATAAGGGAAAGAATATCATGAACAATATGCTGGGGGTAATAAATGGTGTGTTTGAGCTGTGTCATAAGTGAAAATTACAAAAGATTACACAAGTGGATCCTCCCCAAAGCAGGTTCCAACCTATAATGCCCTTGTGTAACCACACTTAAAAGTGTCCATGGGCACTAGAAGGGTTAAATGTAATCCACACTAACTCCACAAAACACACACATGTAAATATCACCGGAATGAGGTACGAATTCTATGTTACACATGACACAAGCTACAATTACATGAAAAATGAGATGAGATGAACTAGAGAAAGGGATCGTAGAGATTGGGACATGAAGTAACTAACCCAGGGCATAATGAATCCTGCATGCAAAGCATGATTAACATGTCATTAACCCATCGTTCCAAGATCAGGACCAAGTCCATTCCTCTAAATAGTGACATCGCATTGTTTCATCCCATGATGACCAACTATGAGAGTATCACAACAACAAGGCATACGATCACTTGGCATTTTATTCAAGGGAGGAGTGACTTTTGTTTTGTGGTACTTTGTTTTTCTGCTCTTTTTTTTTCTCTTTTTTTTGAATATTGAATCTAGAGAAGCCACCAACCTTCAAGCATGGATGCATGTCTTTCCAGTGGGACCCCCTAGCACAGCATTAACTTTTGAGTGCCCTTTTGATTACTCTTACTCCCATTTTTATTAGATCTACAAGGATCTTAGTACAACCATGTTACATGATAACTCCGACAAACGTCACCAAAGATAATCCACAAGTCCCCTTGATGTCACACCCTAATCATTCCCTCTTGGTCCATCCTTCTTCATTCTAGGTACAATGAACACAAAATTAGTTTTAAGTTTTTAAGAATGTCAAGAATATCACTGTACCCTTGAACAGAACCTCTTATTTGTAGAATGGATGAGTGGGTGTAATGGGCTCACTGTCCAAATAATTGATCACTCGAGACTCAATAACATAGAACACACGT
>MNCI01005332.1:17612-67196 GCA_015680685.1 Gnetum montanum | reverse complement strand
AATGGAAAATAAGATTAACTAAGCTAGGAGGAAAGGGTAAGAGAGAATCTAAATTAGCCTAAGTGCGATGAGCATCCGTTCCTTGATTATCCATACACATCTTGGAATTCGTGCATGACTACCACTGGGATTACCAAGTGCAGATCCTAGGTCTGCTACTAGGTTACCAAGTAGTCACACTTAAATGCTCGTAATCAAGTCGTACTCATTCCGCGGTTTAACATGAGTTTAAGGGTGAGAGAAATTAACTAGAAAAGTAGTAAGAAAGCAGTAAATAACAAATAAATAAATAAACTAAGTGAATGCTGCAATGATGAAGTAATCTTGATCTTTATTTCTGATCTTTATTAGGCATTGGCCCTTGGGGTGATGTTGGCAATTGATTTAGAAGATTATGAAGATACATTATTGAAAGCAACAAGCTTAAAAATTGTAAAAGAGATATTGAATTTTCTTATTATGAGATACAAAGATGATGTAAAAACTAAAGTTGTTTTATTATAATATTTATTAAAAGAATATGAAAATTTATCAATGTTAAATAGTAAAAGTTAAAAGGATTTCTTTCATAAAGTTAATAAACTACATAGACATTTAGAAATTGTTGAGAAACCTTTTTCAGAAAATGATGTTGTCTTTAAAATGTTAAGACTTTTATTCATCCTCTTTTAAGATGGCTACTATGATGCTAATAGAAATAAGGAGAAGGGATACAATTACTATGTAGGATCTTTAATCCAGTTTGGAATCTCATGATGTTACATTTCAGCTAAGGAAAAGCACCATTTCAAACAACTAAGAGGCATTAGCATCACAATGTAAATTTATCAATGGTAGATGTAGAAATTACAAATAAATAGGTAGATGATAAGGACCCTCATGAGCATCCTGGAGAACATGCAGTTAAACAGCATTAGGAAAACACCAACAAACTAGGCCATCAATGCACACCTTATAAAGGTGTCCATTAATCTCCATGAAGCATTTGGTTTGATGAAGAAACTATTGTTTATTCTATAACTCTAGGTATTGTGGCATCTCCTGAGTAAGAAGACAAGTAAGGACACCATTGTACCATTTAAATTTAGTGGAAACTTGTTCATTTATTACACTAAAAAAGAGAAGTTCATCAAGAAATTAATTAGAGAGTGGGTTCTCATCCTCTTTTTTGTTCCATCACAACCAAGACAAGTGATTAGTGATCACATTCTTAGTTCCCTTTTAATTTATCATCGTAAGATCAAACTCTTATAGACTCACCATGCACCGCATGACACAGGGGCTCACCATCAGCTTGTTCATGAGAAAGTGAATGGCATTATCGTCCATGTGCACAAACATCTTGTATCCAAGTACATAGTGCCTAAATTTCTCCAAGGCATTCACCACTTCCATTAGCTCTTTTTTTGTTATGGTGTAATTGAGTTATGAATCTATCATTCTTTGACTTGGGCAGTGGATATAATAATGATGTTTATGATCATCCAACTACGTAAGCATGGCTCCCAAGGAATAGTTTAATGCATCTATCATAATCTGAAATGATCGGGACTAATCAAGTGCTTGTAGAATTGGAGTCTCTACAAACTTCTCCTTAATCTACTAGAATGTCTTTTTGCATTCCTTGGTCCATATGAATGAAGCATCTTTCCTTGTCAGCTTGACCAATGATTTCGCAATATTTAAGAAATTCTCTATAAATCACTAATAATAGCTAGTGTGTCTAAGGAATGACCAAACATCTTTAACGATTTCCAGTTGACTAGTTATTCCTTGGATGACCCTAATCTTTTTAGGATCCACCTTAATCCTTACTTGTGAGATTGTGTGCCCTAATACAATGCCTTCCTAGAATGTGAGATGGCTCTTTTGCCAATTGAGGTGAAGATTGATTTCTATACATCTTTTAAGCACTTGCTCAAGGTGGTCTAAGGCTTTCTCAAATGTAGTGCCATAGGTGAAAAATTCATTCATGAAAACTTCCATCCCACTACCAATCTACTATTGAAAAATACTCAAGACAAGGCATTGGAAAGTTGTAAGGGTATTACATAGACTAAATGACATCTTTTGATATGCAAAAGTCCCCTAGGGACTTGTGAACGTAGTTTTGGCTTGATCCTCTAGTGTGATCTAAATCTAGTTATAGCCAATATAACCATCCAAAAAGTTGTAATAACAATGCCTAGAGATTATGTCTAACATGTGGTGCACAAATGGCAATGAAAAATGATCTTTGAACATCGCCATGTCCAACAGCTTGAAATCATTACACATCCTCCACTTGTTACCTTTCTTTAGCATAATCACCAGTGGGCTAACCCACTTGCTATTTTCAATTAAATAAATGAACCCTACCTTGAGGAGTGGTTCAATTTCCTCTTTAACGATCTAATTCAAGTTAGGGTTCATACATTGCTACAGTTGTCTCTTTAGCTTCATGGAAGGATTAGTATAGATGTCATGTTGGCATATCCTAGGATCAATCCCAATGAGTTCAGGATATGACCAAGAAAAGGCTATTGGCCATTTTTTAACCACATTCAACAGCAATCTTTTCTACTCAAGTGCAAGGTTGGCATTGATTATCATTGGCTTACCATTTTTTAAAAATGCATATTCCATGTTGGTAGGTAGATTTTTCAACCATAAGCACACCTATTTAAAACTATCAGAGATTTCCAACTCTCCCTAATTAGTATCATCAGTTTTTTCAGTAGAGAGTTTGTGATGAACTTGCACCAGTTCATCCATGCCTTCAACATAGGTAGAAGTTAGGCTCTCAATAGGTTCCATGCAAAGTGTGCTACTTCCAAAATCAGCTATCAACCACTTAGTTCCCTCCTATTTTGTGGCTACTATGTGAAACACCGTAGAAATTGCAAATTGGCCTCAGGCGAAGATTCACGATTCGGGCGAAAGTTCGCGACAGAAATCCAGAAGACAGAACAAGACAAAGAGGCACACAGCATCGAGTCTCCAAGTTTCCTACAAATTTGGACCTTACTTTGTTTTCTGTCTTTACGCTACATTACGCAACATAGCGTAGTGTCACTCAACGTAACTCTATTTAACATAACCCGATATCAGAAAGACTTGTCGCATATTCCACCAAGTCTTTTATTCAGGCCCAAGTTTACGCTCTGTTACGCAGTGCAGTGTAACGAGCTTCAAGAAAGGCAAAATCAGAGTCCAAGGAAGCGCAGCAGATTGATTTCCTCCTTTTTTTTGCAGATTGGTCGTTTTACGCTTATTACGCTATGTAGCGTAGACAAGCGTAATTTATTGTAAAGTTGACCATTTTTACGCTCTATCATGCTTTGCAGCGTAAGTGAGCGTAAAACATCTTGAATCAACTACTCCCATGCTCTATTACGCTCTGCTACGCGACGCAGCATAAACAAGTGTAATACAGCGTAAAGCCGGCTAAAACAGTACCCAATACGTGCCTGCCATCCACACGCACGATACGCTGATGAGCGTATTGTGCATAGTGTGCATAAATACAAAGCGGCTTCAACGGAAGTGGTTGACAGCGTACTTAGCCACTTTTTTCCAAAAAAAACGTGATGCGACATAGCCNGAGACTACCGAAGGCAAAGAGAGCAGATCAGAGATCGAGAGATCGTCTAGTGCGGTTGGCAAGATCTATTGATCAGAAACAGTTGATCGATAGACATTCAGACTTGACCTTCCTTGCATTCCATCTTTGGCTTACGAGGTAGACCGAGCTTCATTCTGTACTCCTTGTTGAATAGTTTTCTTGTTATTTTGTGTATGCTTAGCACAAGATAGGCGGAGTTTTCCATCGGAACTTTGTATACAATATACTCAGTCTTCGGGTCAAAATATAGATCTTGGAATTGCGCATTTTTCTTAAATCCGATCCTCCTTGTCGCGTGGACAGTGTCGTTATTTCAATCTGTTTACATCATTTTCTACTCCTTTTATGATTCATTGAATCAAATTATTTCGCGGAATATCTATAATATTCATCAATTTACTAATTGAGTAAGTCCCTGTTTGATCGACAAGACCGTCAGGGCACCGCGGATTCGTTTTCTCCAGCACGGCCCTCGCACGGATCCGTGGTTAAGACTGTGTACACGGATTTTCGTTTGGTATTTTCCAGCGATCGATGTTTTTCGTCGTTATAGTTTTCTGGGGCTAGAAGGAGGGCTAGGCTCTAATTCATATTTTTACGGGTAGCCTTGTAAGCGATCTATACCTGCGTCTCTAAAAACATAAACGTAATACCTCTAGGGAAGTTTATGAAAAATCGTGAGGTGTAGATCAGTCACAGTAATGATTCCTTTGGAATCCTATAGGGTAAAAAGCCTAATCGTGATCTTCTTTGGCCGTTGCCTTTTAGATCCTGTCTCTTGTTGTCATTAATCTATTTGAGCAATGGATTCTGCATACGCAACCATAGCTGTCATGATGACCACCGACTCGGGTGCCACATCCGTAAACCCTATCGTTACCACCAAACTAGCTTCTGGTATAATAGGACCTCAGGGATCGTCACGTCGTTCATTGAGATTACAGGGTAAAGATCCTATATTCACCGTCGTGACTCCTGAAGAATATAATTTCATTTACGTCAAGATCCAAGCAAAGCTTGCTCTTAGCCGAGCCGAGATGGAGGCAAAGCGAAACTATGAGCTGATCCACAGAGGGGGTCAGGATTTCACCCCTACCGCCTATGACATTATCCCCCTGACTGAACATTATCATGAACTCCTGACCCAACTGGTTATGGCTAGGAGTCAGGCTACACGGTCTATGCTAGAACCTCAGAATGGAGAGGAAGAGGAAGATGAATTCGCAGACCAGTCTAAACACGCGGATTCATATCATACTCTTAGCCCCCATACATACATAAATCCCCTCTTTCCTCTCACCAGAGAAGCCGCCCATCTCAATCAAGCCATGAGCGTCCAAGCCCACATCCCTGTTAACCTGCAGGCCACCACGCAATCATCCATCTTGCAAGTGCAAATACCATCCCAAAATAGCATGGGGGCAGTCTCATCATCACGTGTAATCAGTATTCCGTCGATGGTACCTGCGTCTACCGGACCTCATTTCATTCCCCATGTGCAACCTTAGACCACACCTATGACCTGCCCGATGCAAAATCCAGTGCAATCCATTGCAAGGCAGCATATCACAAACACTGTTCAATCGCAGTTATCCGTTCAACAACCCATAGTTGGTCAATGGATCCCGCCTGTTTCACATAATCAATCTATGCTATACGGTGCGCAACCCTTAGCCGCACCTGCCATGCATGTCCCACAAATAAACACACAATATCCTTATAATTTCCATCCTACACAGTCAGCGGTGGCCAATTTCTCTGCTCAACATGGTGGGTGGTGGTCTTCGCAGGCAGCTCCGTTCGCAGGGATCCCCACTACGTCGCCTGCCGGCCAAGCCATCCCTCCATTTCCACTGCCTGGCATTGCTTTTTCAGTTCAACCCACTGCTCCTATACGCAGACTTCTGCATCAACCAACCTACATCAGACTTATTCAAACCCTCACTGAGGAGGTTAAGTGCCTTAAAGCTGCTGGCTCTGATACCATACAAATCATGGATTTCTATCAGGATGATCCCATCAGTCCAACAGTTCCTATGCTGTTGTTGCCCCCGAGAATGTCGTTACCCCATTTTACTAAATATAATGGGGAAGGAGATCCTAATGCTCACCTGGTTACCTTCAGGTCTAAATCCTTATTGTTACATCAATGGCCTCATATGATCATCCGTGTCTTTGCAATGTCTCTAGCAGGGAAAGCTTTGGATTGGTATCGAGCACTCCCTCGCTCTTCCATCTTAACCTTGGAAGAGCTCCTAACACAATTTTTGACTCACTTTAAGTACATTTTAAAGCCTGAAGTCACGCTAGACGAACTTATGGGAGTGAAGCAAGACCCGCTTGAGCCAGTCTAAAAGTTTATACAGCAATGGAGTGCTACTTTGAACGAAATCCGTGAGCCAATCGCGGAAGCCCATTTGTTGGCCATTTTCAAAGGAGCAGTTAACAACTTCATCAAGTCTAAGCTATACTACCTTACCCCTCGCTCCTTGAGTCAGGCTTTTGCCCAGACTAAGAGCATCCAAGATCCTGTAGAGGCTAGCAAAGACCCAACGTATGTGGCCTATAAGAACGCTAACAATAAGGGTAAGGACAAGGGTAAAGTAACAACAATGATGGTAGCTGCGCTGGCTGAGGGCACTAAAAATAAGAACAAGAAGGCACCCACGGCATCTCCAAAGACCACGGCTAGTGCAAGCAGCACCAGCCAAGACACATCTGCCCCTGAAAAGCCCCCCCAGCCAAAGCCAAACTTTGAGCGTAAAGATCGCTCAAAGTATACAGCCCTGCTTATAAAATATTCGGAACTGTTGAAACAATTATTGGGCGCAGGATACATTCAGAATAAGAAGGAATCCGAAGAAGCTCTGAAGTGTCACAAGCATCATTGTGAATTCCTAAAGAATCCTTCTTTAGCCCTACCCAATGAACCACCAGTTCCGAGGTCTTTTAGGCTGAACCGTTTTTATGACTACCATCAATTGTGTGGTCATGACACTGATTACTACTAGGCGTTGAAAGATGACATTCAACGCATGATCGATGATGGTTCTCTAAAACTAGACGGCAATTGTCCAACACGTCCCGAAAACCAGGCGTTGCATGTGTACAAGAATCCGTTAAACGCAAATAACGCACCGTACACAATCAACGTGGTAAGTACAGATGGTGAAGGGAAGGTACCGCCTAAACAACCTTTTGTTTTACGTGTACCTACCAGTTCACCCCAGGGGACAAGCTTTTCACCAGCAGCTAGTAACGTCTCGAGGCTGCCCTTTGTTATTCGAGCGCCTTCTCCAGATTCAACTCAGCCTTACATTAACAGTAAAGCCGTGGCCACATCCGCGCCTACTCCTAAGGTGCCTTTCATCCTCAGAGTACCGAAACCACTAGCTGCTCCTTTTACGTAGGAGCAAGCCTCTAACCAAAAACATCAATCGCCACCTAATAAACAAATGGAAGAAGATGTGTCCATTAATGCCACCAAAAACCACTACATGCTAGGCTTCACTAAGCCCAGGCCCCTGGCCTCTGTCCCTGCGCCTACACCTTATGGGCAAGACAAGGGTACAAAAACACAGCCACCTCCCCTTGGCAGGAGGAAAAACAACCCTCCAACTGACGTTGTTCTACCTCGGGAGATTCATCTTTTAGGACGAATGGAAGAAGACAGAGGGGATAAGCAACCCAGCTAAGAACGGGACCTCCTCGACACATTCACGCAAGTCAAATAGGCTCTAAAATAGAAGAATACAACGTTGAGCCTCTATGACCTACTTATGACATCTCAAAAACACCGTGAGGCTATGGTCTCGCCGCTGAGCAACCTAAACCAACCCCTTTGACCTTTCACGATAAATCCATCAAAGATGATCGAGAGAAAGGTCGAGTAACGACAGAATCCATGTTTATCACCATCCAGGTTGGTCAATGTCAGATTCGGAGGGTGCACGTTGACGATGGCGTGGCTGCAAATGTCATCCCTTATCCTATAGTGGATAAGTTGGGCCTGGTTGACTAGATTAGTCCTACAATGACATCGTGCCTAAAGTCGTTCAACGGGGCATGGGTGCAAGTCAAGGGGACAATGCGTATCAAATTTGTGGCAGGGGATCAATTCCCAACAGACGCCACATTTCTCGTTGTCAAGGAGATGCCCGGCTTCAACCTGATTCTAGGGAGTTCCTGGCTAGTCCAACTGAGGGTAGTTTCATCACCAATACATCAAGAGATACACCTTCCTTACGCAGGGGGAGAAGTAGTAATACACGGTGATGAAATAACTCCTAGGACTGTCAACAACATAGAGGAGGAACGGGGTTTGGAGATCGAGATGCCTGAAGATCAAACTCATGTCCGATCTCCTGAACAAGCCAAAACGAAAGATGACAGCCTGGCCTAGGTCGACCTACCATTTCAGGAACATGGTATGGAAGAGTCAAGTCACAAATCTCCCTGCCCTTATGTATCACTGAACGTAAAGGCCATCAAGGAACAATTGCGGGCTAGCGATTAATCTCAATTGTATTTACTCGCATTGTTACATTTCTTACTAGTTTTCCGTTTATGCTTATCAAATCGAATTGTCAGTTTTCTTTAATATATACATACATATTTACGCTTTCTATCCATTATGCCATTTACATTTTCCATATTTTACGCTATTTACGCTCCTTGATCTCTATTAGTCATACTAGCACAATTACACAGATACGTACATTTTTATCAATTACACTTCCAGACTTACGCAGATAGCCTGCAACAGCCTAAAACTAGTGATGGCCTGCAATGGCCTTAAACTAGCGAAGGCCCGCAATGGCCTAAAACTAGCTAATCTGCTTGTATCTTACGCAAACGCTACGTGATGGCCCACGATGACCTTAAACTAGAAATCCCATTCTACAACAACACAACCTATCCAAAGTTTTTAACAACTCTGCTTACGCTTTGCATAAATAAAAACATAAAACTAAAAAAATAAATAAAATTTAAAATCATACAGAAAATCTCATGATTAATCTTGCCAACATTCATATAGCCATTGTTCAATTTCATCAATAAAATCATGCGTAAATCACAATTAGGCATCCCCCCTGGTACCACTGTCACCCGTATCCCTTAGGTCCGCCTCTAAGCCTAACAAATCATCCTCGAGTGGGCCGTCCCTTTTAGAGGGTATTCCTTCATCAAGAATGTCATCTTCACGGGTTTCTTCTACTAACACTGGCTCCCCAAGAGGACGGTTTGCCTCATTACGCTCTTCTTCCTGTACTTGCTCCTCATCCCGTCCGCCTTCTTCATCCACTCCTTGTACCTATATACAATGAATACATAAGCAAAAGCCATGATAGGATAAACCAGAAAAGTTAAGTTCAATAACACTTAAACTTACTCGCGATGGCCCTGCATCCATAGCAAAGGAGAGCTGATCTAAACCGACCCATAGGCGCTGCATAATTTCATCTTTAGTTAATTCAGACCAAACTCCATTTCCCAGATTAGTTCCAGCCTTCACCTTCCCTTTCTCCACGCTAGTCCATCGGGGCGGTTCAGGGAAGAAAGTAGGGACTGTGGTCTCGTCCTCGGGAAAAGTAATTTCTCTTTCCCGGGATGCGCTTACCATCACCTGCTCCTGGAACTTCTCAAAGGCCTTAGATGTGCCAATGAAATCGAGGAATACCTGCAAGGATTGAGCTTCGATGGCAGAATCTCGATAGTGCTGATGATAAGTGATACTTTCTCGCTTATACAGATGCTTATGATCTTTTTCGTTCTACCCCCACTCTTGCACACTTGCGCAAAAATCCTTCTAGTTCTAGTTTTTCTGGGCTAACAGCTCTATTTGCATCCTCTGCTCCACCAATTCCCGACTGGTTTGTACGCTGTTCCTAACTGCGGTCCAATAGCGAGCGTAATCAATAATAGCCGTACGCTAGTCCTCTTCATCTATTCCTCGCGCCTGCAGGAATTTACATCGTGATTTTAAGTCTCTAACCTCTTTGGCCAGAGACACCTTTTCCTTCTCTGACCTTTGCAGCTTCTTCCAGAGGTCTTCATTGATGTTTTGACTCTCCCACAAGGAGCGAGTCGAGCGTAATGCACATTTACGCATCTCCTCATAAATGTTGCGTGGCACAACCGCCCTGTCTGATGAAGGCTCCACTGTGTCCAAGTCAATGGGTTCCGTAGGGTCCCATCGAAGGCGAGCTCCTGATAACAAACAATATCAAATCAAACCTAAATAAACATTATAACCTTATAATAAAATAAGCGTACAATAACAGTAACATACTAGCGCCAGGGTCCACGCGCTCGAGGCACTTGATCATATCGCTTACAACGCCTTCCATGAAGGCAAACTTATCAGGAAATTCCCCCCACGCTTTGCTTACAATGGCAGACATGGATGCATCTTGTTCATCTGTAGTATAATTAAGTTAAAATTTCTACTTATTAACAGAATTTCGTAAAATTTCCAATACACTGATTACCTCTGCCTGTTACAGTGGGGAGTACGTCAATGTTTTCTGCCTCCTCCCTCTCCTCACGCACAAGGGTTTGTGTGTCACATATTCTAACAGCCGGGGTCTCCTCTTCCAGAACTGAGGCCCCTTCCCCACACCGTAATATCACTGCCCCTATTTCAGGGGTCAACCGCTCCATAGGTCTCTCTGTTCATGCCACATAACACATAATTGCCATAAAGTTGCATAATATAATAATTTCCATAACTTTCACTAGGTCCTTACGCTTACCAGGCTGAGGTTTACTCTGCTGAACCCTGACTTGCACCATTCTACCCATGCCACTTGTTGGTTCCATAGGGGCCTTAGTTAGGTGAGGCCTTTTACGCTGAACCGAGGTGTCTACAATCTCTGCCTCCAGGCATTTCCCTTGTGAAGCATCACCGGTGTAAGTGGGAACCACCCCACCTACACTGTCAGGGCCTCGCACTCGAGGTGCCACCAAATCCCTTGTCATTATAGACAGAGACTCCCCAATTCCCTCCGGAGGATCTTGTGCTCGGGTAGTGCCAAAAATATGGAAAATTCAAGGTTTGGATAGTTGGTCTCGGTCTTGCTGCACCCAGACCCCATTCCTCTGGACAACCAAAAATTCAGCAAAACACCGTAGGCAAGCTATGAAGAAGGCAAAATGCACACTGAAACAAGACTCAAGCTTTTGATGAAGCCTGATCATTTCAGTGCGTAACCCCTCAGCGAAGTAGCTTGCCCAGTCGAACTGGGTCCCTTCCTCCATCACCTCCCGCATGATACGAGCTTGTTCTATAGTAAAGAACTTCCCCTGCGAGAGTGTTTTAGGGAACGCCCGGGCCCAGAAAAGGGGATAAATAGTCTTGACGATCTCCAGTTCGATCTTCTCATAAGGGATCCCTTTGGTTTCTTTCTTCATCCCTAGCCACTCCTCCAAGTCTTCCTGACATTTGATGCTCCTTCTCGATTTTTCCTCTATGGGAAGACCGTCAGAAGGGATGCCGAAGAGGTCAGCAAACAGCTGAGCGTCGATATCAAAGTTTACACGCATGTGATGCATGCATGTGCAAAAACGTTCAGCCCTCTCACTGAAGGAGTTGACCAGGGTTAACATTTCGCTGGCGGGGACATCAGGGGTTATGGCCAGAAATAAATGCATTAGCCTCGCTTCCCGCAGCTTGGTGACCAATGCAACTGGGGCCGCCGCGTGGCCGAGCCAGTGTTGTGGCTCCTTTATGTCACCATAATGAAAGAGGAGGGTATTCGCCTCATGGCCAGAAATCGTGATGGTATCTCCCAGGATTCCCTGACTGATAACACAAGGCACATGTCAGCATAGCGAAAACACTGTTACGCAACATTCCAAAACAAAATAAAAACAATATAATATCCCGTAACTAATAACAGCAACGAAACTTTACCAGGTCCAAATGGCAAAGGAAATGGAGGAAGTTTCCTCTGCACCTCCGCGAGGGTAAGGGATGGGTTCAAAGTCCATTCTTCATGTACCCACTTGAGATTCTGACAATTTTTGAAAGAATCAACATAACGGGTGGGATACTCATGAATGTTGAAGGCCATCTATCCCATTACACCGGCACGTACGTTGCTAGTGAATGTAAACTCCTTTATCCCTGTTTCAGTCCAGGTCAATGTGTCATTATTGCCTACTAACCCATTTTCGTTGATGAAAAACCTATATCATATGACACATTATTATCCCACGCTTCGCAAATTTAGACATTAGAAACATATCAACAATACCACCAATAAAACAACTTACCTGCCCGAATAATACACTGTACCTGGAGGGTTCTGAAAATAAGTTGAGACATGATGAGCAATGAACAAAGTATTGTATGCATGGTAACAGCTAAATCTGGCCATCTCCTAAATCCAACTCAAACACCTCAACCCTCTGGCACTAAGTTCGCAGTCTTGGGGACGACTAGTATCGATAGCCCTGTCTGTCAAGAAAGGCAGGATGCCCTGCATAGAACCCACTAACAGATGTTCCAAAATAGCACCAGCCACATCCCCCAACAAGTGCGACCATACAATAATACTATAGTTACGCAGTAAGAATTGCAAAAACTCCAGCACATCCTTTCAGAACCATATAGCCTTCCCCTACAATCGAGTCTGAGGGGGAGGAACATTGGGTACAATAGGGTTTATACAACATAAAACCCTGACTATGTCCAAGACAATTAGGATGGGTTTCAACATGATACTATACAAAAACATAAACACGTTACCGCCTAGATTCCGAACGCATGCTTAAATTATAAGAAAATTTACAAAATTACGCTCTAGCTATACAACCGAAATCGCCTAAACCCTTGTAATAGTACAAGGTTTCTCTCAGACAATGGCGATAGACGCAATGCTATTGTATAAACCCTCGTTTTAACATGAGGTCCATAGCTTAAAACTCTAATTTCCGTAGATGGTGCACAAAAAGAATAAACACAAAAAAAAGCATATCACAAAAAACAACACAAATAAGCAAGGGATGGCCTACCGAATCAGGGGAGTGACATCTCTCACTTCAACCAAAGCCTACGAAGCATGCTGCAGGCTCCCTTGTACTTCGTCGATCTTTGCCAATTTGGCATTCTTCCCTCTTAATTTCGGCGCCATTGTTGCAGTCCTTCACACCTTCACACCTTCACGCTTTCACAAATAACACGCTGCAATTTCTTGCTCTTTCTCCTTCTCTCTGTGACAGCCGAGAATTCAAATTTGCGATAGCCAATAGCCTGTTTTCGATGAGAACTACCTACTTATATGCAAAACTAACTGACTTGATGCCCGATTTGAGCGAGACTTGCCCAAATGCTCATGTCAGTATGAGCTGGAGCCCGAAAATCAAGGCGTTAATTGCGACAGATATCGCATGCATTACGATCTGAAACGACCTTAAACTACTGCATCTTATCTCCTCATAATCAGGTCACATTAATTACAGACTGTTCACGAAATTCAAAATTCAGTTAGCTTCTTACGCTCAGCAACGTCACATCACATCCTTTTCCTTTTTAAACTAAACCAAGCATTATTCGTTAAATACTTATCGTATCCAACTTAGCACTCTTCTAATTACTTTCGTATTTGACAATTTTGCAGGAAAACTGACAAATGGATGAAACTTTATCTACGCTCCTAGTTTTAACAGGCCCACATAGGGAAATTATTAGACAACTTGATCCCACATTAGTAGAAACTAACCTTGCCCTCGATGATGCAACCATAGCCATGTCGGAAACATCTCTAGACTGGCTAGAACAATCGACACGTACGCTAGACCTGGAAGCTGGAGATGTAACTGAAGACCCCCTTTACGAGGTCTCTGTGGTTACGCATAGAGGTGAGACTAAAACTCTTAAGGTTAGTTCTTTACTAGACCAAAAGACACATGACAACATAAAACAGGTCCTCCAAAACAACATCATAGTGTTTGCATGGTCGTACGAAGATATGCTAGGACTAGACCCAAGGTTAATACAACACAACATAATCCTAGATCCCCATATCAAAGCAGTTAGATAGAAACCATGAAAAATTAAGCCAGAAGTTATGCTAGCAGTACGTGATGAGATCAATAAACTGTACCAGGCTGGTCTAATTCGCGCGATTGATTACTCAGACTGTGTATCTAACATTGTAGTTGTTCCTAAAAAGACCGGAGTGATACACATCTGCATAAACTTCCAAAACTTGAACAAAGCTATAATCAAGGATAATTTCCCATTACCGAGTATCGACCAATTAATGGATACAACCGCTGGGCATGCGCTTTTATCCTTCATGGATGGCTTCTTAGGCTACAATCAAATATGCATCAACCCAAAACACCAGCTGACAACAATGTTCATGACACCCTGGGGGACCTTTTGTTATACCATGATGCTTTTTGGCTTAAAAAATGCTAGAGCTACGTATCAACGAGCTATGACATATATCTCTAGCAATTACCTCCTAGGGAGACTAAATGATTATGTTGACGATATAGCTGTTAAGTCTATAAAGTCAGAGGATCATTCGGAAGATCTGGAATTAGTCCTTAAAAGATGTTCTAAATACGACCTCTGGCTCAACCCAAAGAAGTGCATGTTCGGAGTCAAAACCGGGCGCATGCTGGGGTTTGTGGTATCGAAAACTGGTATACGAGTAGATCTTGACAAAGTCAAAGCCATTGTTGAATTGATACCCCCTACAAATCTCAAGCAATTACATGGATTGCAAGGGAGGTTACAGTTTATCAGGCGGTTCATCTCGAGATTAACCGATTAATTACACCCTATACAACATTTGCTTAAAAAGGGGGTTAATTTCGAATGGATAGACGATTTTCAGCGTGCATTTGACAGCTTGAAACAAGAGCTTCAACGCTTGCCAACAGTTTTCCCACCGCAAAGGGATCAACCATTTTACATTTACCTCGCAATATCAAACGTAGCCTTAGCTGCATTACTCTGTCAAAAGAGAAATGATGGGTCAGAAGTGCCCATATATTACTTGAGTCATGCTCTATGTGCATATGAAACGAGGTACAATGAAGTAGAGTGTAATTGCCTAGCATTAGTGTTTACGCTCAAAAAGTGCAGACACTATCTCTTTCGTAGCCAGGTCAACATTATCTACAAAAATAACATCCTTAGGGCCATTACGCATAATCTATACGAAAGTAGCAAAATAGCTCGTTGGAAAGCTATCATGGCAGAATTCGATCTGCATTACATTGGTCAATCTTCTACGAAAGGCCAAGCTATAGCTGACCAGTTAATAACATCGCCTATTGACAGTCAAGCAACCATAGAGCCTGAATTTCCAGATGAGCATGTACATAGTTTAAGCCCTATTTTAATAGCCCCCGAAGCAATGTTATATTTTGATGTAGCTTCAACTGTTAGATGCGGCAGTGCCGCCACAGTCATTACGCTATCACCCGAGGATGTGCATCTTCACGCTTACCGCTTGACCTTTCCCTGTACGAACAACATGGCAGAGTACGAGGGGCTCCTCAAGGGATTATTAACAACCAAAGAGCTTGATGTTCGACACCTGGCAATTAGGGGCAATTCGATACTTGTTATAAATCAAATCACAGGAGTCTACGCCGGCAAGGCTGCACATTTACAACCCTACTGCGATATGGCTAAAGATCTTCTGAAGTGGTTCACAACCATCGATGCCCAACACGTGCCATAAAATGATAACACACTGGCTGATGCACTAGCTACATTAGCTTTAAATGTACCGTTACCACTGCTCGACACTTGTCCCGCCTTAATAATAGATTGTACAGGTCCTATCATTCAGGCGATGCAAATATCTTCACTGCTCGAGGATAGGACGCCAGAGTGGTATGACAATATTAAAACCTACCTCCTGCAAGGCAAGCCACCGCACGAGTTAACACATGCTCAAAAAGATGCAATCCGCAAGCAAGCTAGGCAATACGTCATCATAGGAGATAGTACTCTTTGTAGATGCTCTTTTGATGGAGTACTGCTTACTTGCGTTAACAAACACCAAGAACAACGTATAGTTGGCGAGGTTCACGAGAGATTATGCGGAGGACACGTAGCACCACGAGCTATGGCTTCTAAAATCCATCACTTAGGATATTATTGGCTGTACATGGAAAAAGATTGTCTTACAAAGGTTAAAATGTGCGACACGTGTTAGCGTTACGCAAACCTTATACATGTGTCGCCTACATAACTACACACGACTCAGATCACATGGCCCTTTCAACGATGGGGATTAGACATTATAGGGCCTATCACACCAAAATCTTCCGCAGGTCATAGCTTCATAATCACCGCTACTGAGTATTTCACAAAGTGGGTAGAAGCCATTCCTTTGCGGAAGATCATGTCTCAACAGATCTTTCATTTCATTCTAGATAACATTGTAACCAGATTTGGTCTCCCGATGACTATCGTGACCGACAACGGGCCACAATTTAGCAGTACGAAAACCAAATCTTTCTATGATAGTCTTGGCATCAAACAATCTTTTTCCTCACCCTATTACCCACAAGCGAATGGTCAAGCTGAAGTAACGAACAAAGTCATTATCAACCTGCTCAGGAAAATGCTCGACAATAATAAGAGACGATGGCATGAAAAGATCCTCTATGTGCTATGGGTGTATCTCACTACATGTAGGACGACTACAGATAGTAAACCCTATAGCCTAGTCTATGGATCTGAGGCGGTGCTGCCCCTCGAATTACAAGTTCATTCTCTGTGGATGGTCCTCTCCACGATTATAAATGAGGCTCAACATACTGAGTCTCGGATCATGGATTTGGATTCAGTAGAAGAGAAGCAGATACAGACGCTTGAGTAAATCGAAAAGTATCAAGATAAGCAGAGGCAGAAGCACTGCCATAATCTTCAACAACATCCGATCAAGAAGGGAGATTTGGTTCTCAAGGCCGTTTGCGAACCAGTAGCCAAATTCTCTGCAAACTGGGAGGGCCCTTTCTTGGTAGCTGATGTGTATGGTAACGGTGCATTCAAGCTAGCAAACATCAATGGCAACAAGTTACCGAATCCTGTGAATCATATATATTTGAAGCGATACTACATCTAGCTGCATATTCAGTGTTAACATCAGGTATGGCAACTGTCGTCCGCTATGATGCTAAATTGGCAACAATCGTCCGCTATGACGTAAAACTGACATGTTCGCCACGACGCTAAACTGGCAACAATCGTCTGCCATGACATAAAACTAGCAAGTTGCAACTGTCTGCTATGACGTAAAACTGGCAATGTTGTACAGGTCCGCTATGACGTAAAACTGGCATTTCCTGCATGCGTACGCCACGACGCTAAACTGGCACCGACTGTCTGCCATGACATAAAACTGACACAGGTAAGTATTCGTCTGTTGAGAAGTGAAACCAATGCAGATTTGTCCCTGGGTCACGACATGAAACTGACATCCACAACATGGTCTGCTGAGACCATAAATCAACTCTCCCACCGTCCGCTACGACGTAAAACTAGCATTTTTCAGTCCGCCCAGACTTTAAACTGGGACCATGGTCTGCTGGGACTTAAAACTAGCAACGACAGTCTACTAAGACTTAAAAATAGGATCTACAGATCGCTACCATGCAAATCAAGTGAGCATCATCGTCTTTGTGCGGCTGCAAAACAAATGGGGTGGGATGTTGGGACAGTCCCAGCATCGCTACCTCATAGGCATTCTGCTGATTCCTCGGATGTGCTGAAAGGCATACTATTAACCCCTCGGAGATGCCGTCACTACACCCACTGTAGCGGTGACACCTCTGAGAGTTTAGTTTCGCCGACCGGAGTCCCAAAAAGGTTCTCATCAACAACGACCTTGGGGATCTCTGCTCATCATCACTATTAGGCTCTGGCTTCACAGAGTCACCTAGCTGGTCCTTTGCATAACCAGTCAAGTGCACAGAGTCTGATGTTCTTTGGCGGTGATATGCTAGGCCGAGCATCAACATTGAAGATCCTGGCCTCTAGCTATGGTTCTTCGTCCATGGTTCGCTCACTCTATCTCGCCTCAAATGATACTTGTTTCAACAACCTCTTCGGTGATTCGACCAAGCAATGGTGTCCTCTATTTTCTTCTTTAGTTGCAGGTTACTTGCTACAAAGATGTCATTCAAAGGTACGTTCATCTGAGCGGTGAAGTACAGACAGCGTTTTGAGATGGCCACTTAAGTTAGCCTGTCCACTCAGGAGTGCATCCCTGTTTTCCTCATAATCCTACCTCTCACCCTTATTACCTTCCTTAACTATCCCATCTGTTTCCCCTTATGCAAAATGTGAATACATAGCATACGCTTTCCGCATCTGCATTGCAATCAAGTCCATAAACCGGCGTGACACAACTCTCCTAGTGGAGGCCAAAAAAACAAAAAAAAAAGTGGGGTCGGCAAAATGGATGAAACACAAGTCATCCAAGCCGTGCAAATGTAACGCAATTCATCTATGCAAGCCCCTTCATTTACAATATGACGGCATGACTCCATGCAAATGCAATCGTAGGAGAAAACCTAATTGCTTATGCATGAAAAAACTATACTTACATATTTGAGTCTTCCCCGAACCTCATTTGAGTCTTCCCCGAACCTCTTTCCTCCTGCTTCTGTCAGAATTCCTCCCATACCATTTTGTCTCCTATCTCCCTCATTTCTGCACTTTTGCTTTGACAGGGCGACACTTGAGTAACCATTGATGAACGTTATTGGTACTTTTACCCATTCGGTGTTTCGTATTCTTTGTCGACGTCTTTCAGGCAAGCCCTTTAAACGTCAATAAAGAGGGGCCATTGAAACACCGTAGAAATTGCGAATCGGCCTCAGGCAAAGATTCACAATTCAGGCGAAAGTTTGCGACAAAAATCCAAAAGACAGAACAAGGCAAAGAGGCGCGCAGCATCGAGTCTCCAAGTTTCCTGCAAATTTGGACCTTACTTTGTTTTCTGTCTTTACGCTACATTACGCAACATAGCGTAGTGACGCTCAGCGTAACTCTGTTTAACATAACCTGATATCAGAAAGACTTTTCGCATATTCCACCAAGTCTTTTATTCAGGCCCAAGTTTATGCTCCGTTACGCAGTGCAGCATAACGAGCTTCAAGAAAGGCAAAATTAGAGTCCAAGGAAGCACAGCAGATTGATTTCCTCCTTTTTCTGCAGATTGGTTGCTTTATGCTTATTACGCTACGTAGCGTAGACAAGCGTAATTTATTGTAAAGTTGACCATTTTTACGCTCTATCATGCTTTGCGGTGTAAGTGAGCATAAAATAGCTTGAATCAATTACTCCCATGCTCTATTACGCTCTTCTACGCGACATAGCGTAAACAAGTGTAATACAACGTAAAGTCGGCTAAAACAGTACCCAATACGTGCCTGCCATCCACACGCACGATACGCTGATGAGTGTATTGTGTGTAGTGTGCGTAAATACGAAGCGACTTCAACGGAAGTGGTTGACAGCGTACTTAGCCACTTTTTTCCAAAAAAAACATGATGCAACATAGCCATTTTTAACATAAAGTTGGCCAAGTCAATGGTATTTTGAAGGTTCGAGACACGTGTTATCAAGGCCGTGCTTTCTCCACATGTTGTTGAACTTATAAATACTCCAGTTGGCAAAAAAACAAACGGGGTGCATCTTCGACTTTTTTAGCAGTTATCACCTTTTGAGTAGAGACAGAAGACACTTTTTGAGCATTGGCAGGAGGAGCGATCAGTCCTTTGGCGAAAATACAGTTCTCTCCATTGGCAATCATTGGCAGTTTTGAGCAGAGACTACCGAAGGCAAAGAGAGCAGATCAGAGATCGAGAGATCATCTAGTGTGGTTGGCAAGATCTATTGATCAAAAACAGTTAATCGATAGACATTCAGACTTGACCTTCCTTGCATTCCATCTTTGGCTTACGAGGTAGACCGAGCTTCATTCTGTACTCCTTTTTGAACAGTTTTCTTGTTATTTTGTGTATGCTTCGCACAAGATAGGTAGAGTTTGCCATCGGAACTTTGTATACAATATACTCAGTCTTCGGGTCAAAATATAGATCTTGGAATTGCGCATTTTTCTTAAATCTGATCCTCCTTGTCGCGTGGACATTTTCGTTATTTCAATCTGTTTACATCATTTTCTACTCCTTTTACAATTCATCGAATCAAATTGTTTCATGGAATATCTATAATATTCATCAATTTACTGATTGAGTAATTCCCTGTTTGATCGACAAGACCGTTCAGGGCACCGCGGATTCGTTTTCTCTAGCATGGCCCTCACACGGATCCGTGGTTAAGACTGTGTACACGGATTTTCGTTTGGTATTTTCCAGCGATTGACGTTTTCTGTCGTTACACTATGTACAAGAACTTTTGGATTTCAGATTCATCTACATTGTCTACATGCTTTTATTGATGTGTTTTTGATAAACTAGAGCTTCTACAGATAATTGCACTTGATATTTCTATATATGATACATGGAACTCTCTTATACTTAAACTTTCCAAATGCAATTTTTGTAGAAATCTCCAAGGAAAGATCTTTGATGTCCATTTGTACATAAAAAATGCTTAACCATGCCCTTCACATAATGATTGGGAAGTCCCCCTAGTAATTGTTAACTTTGATCATCAGGAAATCAATAGGATATAACCACCCATAGACAGTGGTCACAATGTCCTCGACAAATCCCAAGGGAATAGTGATGGATTGATCTGCCAATTCTAAATGGATATTACTTTTCTTGAGAGGAGGCAAGTTTCATGCATTATACATTTTATGGAAAGTTAGATTAACACCAGAACCTGAATCAAGAAGATCCTTGTATAGCTCATTTCTAGCAATCTGCAAGTAGATGAGAGGATTTCTAGAATCAACTCTTTTCTTGGGAATGTTACTAACCTTGATCCAATCAAGTATAGTGTAGGTTAACATGACTATGTAGATCTTGGGAGGTGTTTGGTTTGAAGGGCTCTTGAAACGAATAGATGTAGAGGATGAGGGAGACACAGGACAACTAGCCACATAAGTTGATGAGGGCTTTGTAGGGCTATTGATTTAAAAGAATGGTCTTTTATGAAATCTAGGTTTCGAACCACTCAGCTAAAAAACATATTCTAAGTAAATAGACCTAGTGGCATTACATTGCTACAACTATGTAGGAATTTCACCTTGCATGGATGGAGAGGATGGTAATTAGGTTGAGGATGGAGGAGCATGTGTTGAAAGATGACAAGGGTGATAAGGATATGGGGATTTCCCATTAGCAGATGAAAAATGAGTTTTGTAGTACTCTAGAGGGTAGTAGTAATGTTGAAAAGAAGTGTGACTTAGGTTGCAGAACATAGTACCCATATGGATACTACTACCTTAGTGGTGGCATCCCCCATGACTATGGGTGTTGCCACTAATGATAATGCTTGTGCAATTGTGGTGGAGCTCCACTTAGACGATAAGCTTGTTGTTACTGGTGGGATTATCTTGGGTTGCCTTGAGGATAAGGAAACCTTCTAGGTGCTTACCTTCATGTTAGTCTAGGGTTTAGAGCATACATCTTAGATTCCTATAAGTATGACAGAACAAGATAATATCCCTTGGGATGTTTATATTGGCAAATATCACATCCACCATCATCATTGGATTTTGACTCTACAACCTCTTCTATTGTAGTAACTTTTCCCTTGCCCCTTTGATTGGCACATTCACCTTTGTTCCTTCTCCTATGGGTCATGATCACTACCTTGCTATTTAGATTCTTTTGCAATTTTCATAGCTGTTTAAAATTTTTCATCTAAATATTTCCACATTTTATCAACCTTAGTTGAAATTTTGGACACAAATTTTTGAATTGGCAAGGTGTTTTGCTACACTGCTTCATCAAGTGATGCTTCCCTTTTACTTTCATAGAATCGAACCTCTGTTTTTCTGATGGAAGGGTTCTAGCTATACTTCTTAGCACTTTTCCATTTTCACAACTCACCTTCTTCTTTTGCAACCTACTCAATCATCCTTTGAATCCAATGGGCTCTTAGTTCTAATAATCTTCCTTAGGAATAGATCCCAAGAGTTCTCCTCATTTCTAATTAGAGCCCATCTATTATATGGTGAAGCTACTCCTATTGAAAATAACCATGGTCAAGACATCTATGTAAAAGGAAATAATACTTTCCCATGGCTACATCTAAGGGTTCATGTGTTCCTTGTCGCTAGCCTTGTATTTGCTTTTCCAAATTAAACACTCTAAACTATGTCTGATATTTTTCATTGAATAGCTCAAGTATCGTACTCCATCTGCAAATTTATTCTGGCTCCAAGGAGCAATACAAACTTTCTACTTCTTTTATAAGTATCCTAGGAAACAACTTATGTTTCTACCAATCATTTTCTATGTTCTGCAAGGCACATGCATCGTGAAAGGCTTGAAGATGGTTTACTAGATCTTAGTTATATCCCCCATCAAATCTAAGGATATTGTTCATATTCAACCTCTTGATTCTACTATCTTTCACATGTCTGGTTAAAATTTTGACCACCACTCCAATGTTCAACATGCTTTGAGTTGTAAGAAAAGGTTCATCATCATCATGATTTTGATGATGCCTATGGTGTCCTCTGCTATCCCTTCATTCATGGTGGGGCCTACGTTCATTATCCTATGATGAATAAAGTAATTTAATTGCTAATTTAATATAACTAGCTAACATTTAACTAATCCTAACATAAGCATCCATTCCCACTTGTCGTACACATCCTAAACATGTTTAACACCACTAGGTTACCAATTAGTAAGTGTTACTGGGATTACCAAGTGCTAAGTATATGCTTGAAGTGGTCATACTTATGTGCTTAATTAACCACTATTTAATTTCTCTTAATTTATTACTTAATTACATAAAGCATTAAATAAAATTACATAAAACATTAAATGCATAAATAAACAATTAATATATTTCAAAGTTCTATAAGGTTTATTAGAAAGCTCATCTTTATTATTGAACACACTACTGTGCTCAGGTACAACAATGATCGAATAAAGATCCATACGCTTTGACTCTTTTGTTGGTACTTAGAAAAATATTCTAACTTTCAAGCAAGAAAACTACAAGAGCTCTGGTACAACTATGACATAAGATGTCATTAACATGGTGGATAAGTATGTATTTATAGGTCAAAATAGACACTGTGTTGATGAGGCCATGTCAATGCATCAAATCTCACATCGATGTGGCTGCATTGACGAGGTCACATAGACGAGGTCGTGTCAATGAGGCCTCATCGACGAAACCTAAGAAAACATGGCTCATCACAACACATCTTATTATTTTTTTCATTGTCATGGAATTATTCAATGTTGTTGTAAAGAGGATACATCTAGTGTAATTGGTAGCATATCTTTAGATCCATAGGATAATATATATGGGATTTGACAAACGACATTGTAGAAAGTAGTTTGATATACTGAAAGAATGTGGAATAGATAACTATGCCAATTTTTCTGAGAATTATCAACCATGGTTTTGAGTAGGTATATCAATAATTTATTAGTGAACTTAAGTTAAAAATTAGATTAGGGATAATAAGAAGATAAAAATGACTCGATGATTTGTTATTAATTGTAGAACTTAGCAACTTCTTTTCTTTTGAACTTGGATCCATTATCAATAATAATTTAAAGTGGAATACCACATTTAAATGTGGAAAACTTCAAAGAAATGACTTTACCTCATTTTTATGAAGTATTTAGTGGTTTTTATACTGAATTAATAACTTGCAAAAGATAGTGAATTAATAGAACCTATAAGTTTCAAATTGCACTTCTAGAAGGACCATATAGTTTTTGAAGTTCAAAGTTTCTAAGATGATACATGAAAAAGGGGCATGACATTGAAAAGTATTATAGATCTGAATAATGGTGCAAGTACTCATAGACATAGTAGGCTACTAATAACTTAGGGAGATGATACAAGCTACGAGGAACTTAAATTCTAAATGACCACCACATACACTAAAGTATACTTGTTCCAAGATTATTTGAGCTTTATCTTAACTTAGACAACATAGAAGAACATCTAAGACTATGACATGACATATAATGATAGGATTGATGATAGAAATGTATTTAGATTACTTATAGAGAACATTTTTTAAGTTGAGAAAAGATGTTTAGAAGTCTATCACATTTAAAGGTATTTATATGATGTCTTGATATTATTCATCTTCTTCTAGATCAACAAAATTAACTTGTTGAACATCAATAAGCATAAATGATATATTCTAGTTAGATCATAATATCAAGGTTGAATTAAAGACTAGGAATAGCTGCCAATTACCAACATACATAATGACTAAAGTGTCACCTATATTGGTATATCACTAATACATGTTGATGGTGATCTATTATCTAATGTGACCACATGGACTATTATCAAGTACTTTGGTCTCCATCATCAAGTAACATTCAAAGAAATCTATACCAATCTTTTTTCTTTTAGTTGTACTCAAGTTGAAGTTATAGGTTCCATTAGGTTGTCTTTTACTTTTTACGGCTCTATATAATCTGAAGCTTTCTTCATGATCATACATGAGTGTCCTAGTATGAATAAATAATAGGATGACCATGGCTAGCTCAACACCACATGGTTTCATCTTCCATTTATTAAGAGATACATTTTCTCTTTTATGATCATAAAGTAATAATCTATGCTAACACCTGAGTTCTAAGTAATTCATGCTTAGATTATGAGACACAACCTTTTTTACTTAACAATAAATGATCCAATTCCCACCTCAAGCCTGTAGGTAAGCCTATAGTATCTTCTCATCCTAACGTTTCTAACTCTACTAATGGAGACTTGATAGATTTAAATGATGAGTCTAACACAGATGTTGATTTGATTAACTTAGGCTTTGGTGAGGTTGATATCTCCTCTATAAAGAAGAAAATTCCATCTTATCCTTCCCATGCTACTACTCACAGCAATATTTCTAGTCAAGTTTCATCTTACCTTGTACCATTTTAAATAATTTCTTGTTAACTACTTCCTTATGAATATCATTGATTTTTTTTGGGAGTGATGTACATCTACTAGCACCTATTAGGTTTAGTTCCTTTTAAAGTTCATGACATTTTCTCATTTTTTGCCTAGCATTTGGTTCTTGTTAATTTCTATCTCATATAGTTTGGCTAGTAACATCATTAGTAAGATAGAAAAACATGCTTTATAATTTACATTATTTATAAAATATTATGTCAAACTATAACAGTGAAATAAGGGATAAAGTAGAAAATGCTTCTTTACTACTTTACATTAACTATTACATCTTTTATGGACTTCATTACAACAATTGACATTATGTGTCATATATATATAAAGCATCATTTACAATTAGTATATGTCAAAACTAATGTTATGTGTCATATACAACTAATGTATAAAAACTATGCGTGAAAACTAATATTGCATTTTATATGTCTCTTATTCTTCTGCTGCACATTGATCCTTACTTCCAACAACTAGCTTCTTCTCTTCTTCATCATTATCAATCTGCATGGGATTTGAATCTACTACTGTACTTGGTTCCTAATTGCTTTCTCATGGTTCTGCACAATGCTAGAGATAAATAAAAAGTAGTCCAATTTCTTATGTAAGATAAATTTTCAAAATATAAGGTGATAAATAAGATTTACCTTGCTTATCTTTGTACATTTCTAAAATCCTCTCTTCCATATTTTCCAAACTCAGATTAGACGTTTCTAAGCTTTTTTAGATGGGGATCTTAGATAAAATACTAGTATACTCTTTTTCATAGACTCTTAACTCTTCTAGGGTGATGTTGTCCTCATCCTCTTATTCAATTAGCTTCCGTTGTAATTTTCCATGTGGTAATTTTCCATTTTATTCAATTAGGCTCTTTGTTGTTCTTTCGATGTGGTAATTTTCCATTTTAGTCTATTTAATAAATAAACCACCATATTATTTGCGAAATTGTGAAGTAATTTTTCCATTTCAGTCTATTGAATAAATAAATATCTTATTTCCTTGTCTCTGTACAAATCTTTATTTTCCTTCAACAATTAGTGGTACTCTCCCATGCTAACACAAAATTCCTAAGGCTTTTCATAGAATGGATCATCATCATTACAAATGTCTTATATTCCATCATAGGTTTTTGAAATGCCAAGGCTGTATTTTTCTTTCACCAATATGCATGAGGTGAAGGATTATGCCTTAGCATAGTGCTGCTAGCAATTTTAGTTTCTAACAACTTCACCTAGCCTAATAGCATTTTTATTTGACACTTGTGTTTCTCCTTTTTACATGCCTACTCTAGTGAATCCAAATGTATAATGTCAAAATTAGCTTGCTCAATCGCTAACACTACCATGTCCTTGGCATAGTTTAAAGATGTACTTATTTTCTTTGTAGCTACATTTTTAGTAGCCATGTCAATGTTTATTATTGAATCTTTCAAAGTAACTTGATCCTTATCTAGTTTTATTTCTATATCTACAATAAATAGTTGCATCAATTTTGTTTAATTGATGAAAAGCTACTTCTTTATGATAATAATACAAGTTATACATATGTTTCCTTCCAGAGAGTAAGTTTAACTTCCTCTCCATGTCCTCCATTAGCCCTTCCAACATTAGTTGCTTATCCTTAACACAAGCCTAAATTTTTTCCTTCATTTCTATAAAAGTTAAGTATTGGCTATTTAACTCTAACTTACATGCATTGTCATATTATCTTTGGCATCATGTTAAATTTGTAACTTATCGTATGAAGCAGAGAGCTTAAAATTTCTTACTTTTTTATCTACTTGCAAACCTTTTTTATCAATACGTAAGAATTTGCAAGGTTTAGTTATTTAATTTAATGCATATGATTGATTCTTTCATATTGTCACATGCATTTCAATGAATTAGCTCTAATATTCTTGATGAAAACATAGGATTACATTACTATCATTACTACTATTGTTATTGTTATTGGTTTCTCACATAAGTGACTACTTGCTAGGATGTTTTGTTAAAGGCTTGTATCCTTTATTCTACTATTGCTGAAGCTCAATCATAGGTTTACTTTATATTTTATGATTAAATGTTAAAATCCAATTACCCGAAGAAGTTTTTCTTTTGTCAGTTATCATGCTTTTACAACTATTTGGATATGCACATTTATACTTTATTATGCACATCTAGTTATGTATCATTTTATTTTATTATTATTTTATTATGTGCTTATGCTTATGTAATAATTTATTCATGGAGCAATTATGGACCTTGATCCTACCTAAACCATATCCCTTGTTACCATCTACCATTAAATGAGAATTTGGAGTTCATTTTTAATTATAATCTAATATTTCATAAACTAGATTTCTTAAAGAAGTACCTTAGGATGATGTTCTAGCTAAACTTTGACATTACCAATATATCCAAAATGTTCAAAAATGTAGATTTTGATCCTTGACTCACTAAATTCAGAGTTATAATTCTCAAGATATCATATTTTCTAATTTACTAAAATACCATAAAAGTTTTGGCATTTGAACTAGAAGACTATGAAAAGTCATGCCTAGATGAGATTTCAGTGTACAATTTAGTAGACCACTTAATGAGGATCTTGTGGGTTCAAATGGAATTTGATATGGAGTCTCAATATGCATGTTATAAGTGATTGTGTGCATGGGCATTAAAGGATGAAGAAAAATTATGAATAAAATTATAAAATTGGTTTTGAAAAAGAAAATTGAAATTGAAAGTTAAAAATCAAATTTTCAAAAAGGAAAAGTCAAACATCACTTGAAAGCACATTTATGTGCATGCAAAATGAAGTGTATATGCTATGTGCATATAACATATGTAATATGCATATTACCTTTTCTTAAACACCGTATTGTTTTTTTTAACGTGCTTTCTCTTGTTGCCTCTCAACCACTTGTTTTCAACCACCATTTTCCTTGCAACTGTTATTTTTCAAAACCCATATCCAATTACATTTTTCCATAAAGACATTTTTTACCCTTTCATTTCCATTTTGAAGCCAATTTAAGCCAAGTTTCTTCCATTTTTCCCCTTATAAATAGTAAGTGATCCTAGATTCATCTTGTCATAGTTTGAAGAAGGGTTTCGGTTGTGACACACAAAGCAAGGAAAAAATTAATTAAAAGGATTAGGTGAGAAAGGAAGACATAAGAAAATTTTGGAAGCCATGCCAACACAAGTAATGAAGTTATTTTATTTTCCTTTCTCGTGGATGCCCCATATTACTATGGATTCTCCATCTCTCGTCTCTACTTCCTAGTTTATTGTTATTCTTCTATGATTTTAATTAATATGTCAAGATGCTATTAGATTTTTGTAATTTTTGGCTTTTTGGAAAATAATATTTTAATCTTATTCATATCAATTTCTATCTTTTGGTGAGTTTTGAAAATTGCAAGAAGTATACCCAAATTGTCCTTCGATATTTTATGAATATTTAGGATCTGATCATGACATAAACATGATTTTGCAAGAATTCTGCAAAATTTGAGCTTTTATAGATTTTTCACTATTTTGGGCACCTTTTGGACTTTTGTAATAAAATAATAATATTTTTGTGACCAAATTTGCTCAGTTGGTAGTGGTAGCCATGAATCTTTTAGATGACCCCCATCTACATATAGTAGTAAAGTGTCTTTAATGGGACCCACCCCATGGGAACAAGGATTGTTAAATTGAATTCCTACCTTAATTTTAATTCATAAGTTCATGTGAGGCTATGGATTTACTTGAGACCATGATACTTAGTAGTTGAGTTTAGTGGTATGTGGTGGGGCATAGTCAAAACCTTTCCTTTAAATGATACGTGTGTCTAGATGGTTGAAGACATTAGTAGCAAGGCTATTGCCAAGACCTAATCATGAGTGACTTATTTTGGATCACAAGGCTAATATGATGATAGTAGTGAGGTTATTCCAAGAGTTGTCAATGAGTTCCTTTGGTAGTGAGAGTAACCAAGACCTAGCCTTTGGAAATGCCTAATTAAACATACATTTTTTGGACTTTACTAGACAAATTGTGATATCTTTGGCCACTAAAGGATTAAATAATTAAAATATACATATTTTCTTTGGATTTTCAAAGTTTATTTAGATTTAAGAAAAAATTTTAGCATTTTTAAACCTTGCAACCTTTTGAGTATTTTATTGGAAACCTTTACCAAGCCCATATCATGATATTTTTGGCTCATAACCTTTATGCTCCATGAAGTGGAAATAAAATAATCTTTCTTATTTTAGGATTTTTCAATCCTCCTATATTTCAATGTACAGAGCCCAGAATAGAAAAGGAAGCATTGGAAGAGGAACATGGAAGGAAATTTGAACCACTTTTGTACAAGATGGACCCTCCACACTTGAAAATGACTTCTATATATTTTGTATTTTTGTAAAATAGAAAAATTGTACACTTTTTGGAAACTTGATTCATGTACCTATTTCATGAATAACTAATAAAATATGATAGATATGTTTTATTTGTCTATGCCATTGGGACCATGAGATTACAAGGAACATTTTTTGTTTTGGTGTGCACTATATGTTTGGGAAAATTTAATATCGTCTATTATGTATTGATATTTTATTTAATTATTTTCTTTAAGTTTATTAATTAATAAATAAAATTTTAAAACTTGAATATCTTTATTTCTAGATGTCCAATTGAGGCAAAACAAGTGTTGTTAGGATCATTATTTTATGTGATATTTTATGATGCACCTAGTGAAATTTTTTAACATCTACCTTTTTGTGGCTGCAAAAATCTCAAATTTTCTTCAAATAAATTTTCTTTAATTATGTATGCAAATAATATAAAATTTTTCTACACTATATTACTTTATTGTATTTATGATTTTAAATAATAATTTGTATCTATTTTACCACTTCCTTTTGAGTTATTAGTTCAAGGTTAAATTTACATCCTTGGGGAGTCATAGCATACTTATTAGGGGTGTTACATCTTCATCCTTCAAAACTAGTATGTCTTACAATAAAGTCATCTCTATTAGGGGAGGAATCTCCATGTCTATGAGTTTGTTCCTTCCTTCACTCATCTTGTCACCCTTTCATTCTTCTTCTTAGTATGTTTTATTAGAATTCAAGAAAAAAAAGTTAAAAATTAAATTAAAATTCCATTCATTTGTGTCTTTGGTTTCTTTTAATGAAAGTAAGTTAGCAAGAATATCTCTAGCCTTCAAGGATGGAAGGAAGGATGGATCAAAGCTTTTTGGCTCCCATTCCATGGCTTTCTTCCCTTGAGCAACCTATACAGACACAAGAAAGTCTCATCAACATCATATTATTTTAGGACTATATCCATAATTAATGTTATGTTAAAAGTTCAACATTTGAAATTTATGTCATTTGGCCTTAGCAAATATTGCTAAGTCTAATTAATTACCTAATGTTAAAGAAAGACATTGATGAAATACTTACTTACTTTCTCTTGTAGCATCTCTTGAGACACCTTCATTGAATGACTTAGTGAAGACACGTCCTCCTCCTAGGAAAGAGGCTTTTTCATTCTTAAAGCCTTTTTCTTATCCACTATGTTGGAGGTACTTTCCAAACTTTCCTCATATCTCACTGCAATGTTACTACTTATTTTCCTCTATGGCTCTTCAATACTTTCTATCATTGAGGATGTTACCTCTTCTCTAATCCTTAATGTTGATGTCCAAGGACCCCCACCAAAGATGTTTTACACTAACATTATACTTTCTATGTGTTGATACAATGAGGGCATAAAGTTTTCCTTATAAGGAACATTTGGTTGCTTCTTCCCTACTCTAACAAATAAAATTGATATTATCTTTATTAGTCTACAATAGAATAAAAAATTGAGAATCTTGCTCATCATCTTTTTCTTTTCTTTCTTGTCCTCCTAGGGTAGTTACTCTATTTTTTCCACAATCCCTTGATAGATAACTAGTGCTCAATTAACTACCCTTCCTTGGAACATAACCTCATACAACTACCTTGGGACTAGCTCCCATTTTTTATTGATCTTATTACAAAATAGATGCTTAACAAACAAGTGGAAGATCTTCTTTTTAAGTGTTCATTAGCTTCCTTATGGACATTAATGATGTCTCTCTTTTCTAATCCTACCAACTCCTTTACCACTTACAAATCTATTGAACTAAGTTTAGAGCTATCAATTTTAACTTCTCACACTAGGAAGCTAAGCCAATACATTAATGTCATAGAATCCTAGGTGATGATGACCTATTTTTAATCCACATGAACACAAAAATGGCTTTTTTCATAAAGTAGGCCAATTAACCCGACACATTCTATTGCACTAGGATAAGGATGTTTCAAGCCCAAGCTACATAAAATGCTTTTCTTGTTAAACTTATTAAAACACTTTACCCCTTTCCCTTTAAAAAGCCACTTCTAGGAACTTTGTGCCTCACTTATTGTTCTATCCTCAAACTTTTCTACCAAGCATGTCGATGAACTTGGTGTCATCTAAACTTTTATAGACTATAATAATCATCATGAAATGGTTAGTATAATGATAGAAAAATTTCATCTATTTCTAACGAAGAATTTTAACTATAAACATTTGCCTTTTGGTCCAAGAATGATTCTTAACACCTTAGGCCACTTTGCATTTTTCTCATGGGGTTTCACCCCCTAATGAATGTACCCATTCCGTATTCTCATATTTTCTCCAAAACCTAATGAAGCTATGAGCTCTTGTATTAGGCCTCAAAATGGAATATGACCTATGACTAACATTTATGATGTTGATATAAGTCCTGCAAAAATGTTTACAAAAATTTAAAATGGTCTAGTCTCTACACATCGAGATTCATGAACCTACATATCCACAACATAATTAATCATGACTAATATTTAGCTAGTTATTTTTACTAATCATTTAAAACTAACTCATCTTTCAACAAACATTTATGAACCTAGTGGATTTAACATTACTCCAGAAGTCTGTGTTCCTAGGAACATGTACTATTAGTGCTAAACTATCAATACTTCTTCCATTCTCATAATTTTCCCAAGCATTTCCTGTAAACTAGGATGTCCTTGAATAGTTCTTCTATCTTTGACTATCATTTATTGATGCTCTCTATTAGCTCAGTGAAGAATCCATGGAGTATACACTCCAAAACTCTTAATATAATTTTTTCTTCTAGCCTTATCCAAATTACCACATGAAAGTGTCTAATGCAAAACTTCAAAAACTTGATAGCCCCTTGCCTAGCCCAAAGCTTGTGAGGCATCATCAAATGGGTGCTTACACTTGATAGTCCCTCCTTTCTTCTCTTATTCTCTAGGATGCTCCTCTCATCCATCAATAGGTAAAAAATTGGCTTAATCACCAAGAGCCTCAATGTTGTAATAGCCTTGCATGAATAATGCAACCCTTAGTTCTATCGTATCTAAAACATGGTATTAAAATTTTTTTCTTCTAATGATTAGATTTTTTGATATCAATGCATTTTAATGTATATCAAGCTTTATGCTTGCAGCTTGCATAAACTATCATATTATATCATTTGATGCTTTGCATAAATGCTCACATCAAAGCCTACTTAATGTTTAACTTCAATTCTTGTAAAAAAATACAGTCAACCTAGCTTCTATGCTTGATGTCATGACTAAAACAAATGTCACACATTAAACATTTTTAATCATGTAGAAATGCTATCTTACATGAACACTTTCTACATGACACATCACTAATTATGTCATTGGACTTAGCACATTCTTTGCATACTCTACATCAAAATTTCTTATGTCATATTCTTCCATGTTGTGTTCTTTCCCAAAATCATAAACCCTTGTTTCTTAAAAATGCATATGAAATATCATAAACATTTTCTATCAAAATGCTTCTAAACTTCTTACACCACATTCTACACACTCAAAATCATTGCTAAAATGATTATTTAGCTTTTGAATCTCTTTTCCTAGTAATCTATGCATCCTTATTCATTGTAATAGTCATAAAATTACTACAGTTTCGAGATTATAGGTTTTGAATCTACTATAAATCCTAGGTAAATGGTTTGTTCTCTAGTTACAACTGCTAAATAATAACATGCATTATAATTTACAACTTTGAAAAGAAAAATTCATCCAAAAGAACCCTGAAAACTAAGGTATCATCTATGGGGTTCTTTTCTTCCCTAGAAAATTCAAACTTAAAATGCTAAAATTGTACTCTACAAACAATATTATTTAGCTAATTTTATTTAAATCAAACATAGCATAAGATTTTCCTAGTAAGAAAATCCAGCAAAAACTTAAAAACCAATTACCACTATTGTGTCTTGCATAAAAACTTTGCTTAACTAAATTTAAAAATTTCTAACTAGGATTCATGTTACTCACATTTGTGCCCTAGGAGAAATAATGTAGGATTATGGAAATTCCCTACTACTACTAGTTCCACCTCTACCTTCCTTTTTGCTACTACCACTTGTCATTACTTGTCTCCTAGTTGCTAACTTATTGCTTTTTACTCTTAGCTCTATTCTTGCATCATTTTCTAAATCACTAAGTTGTGAATGAAAGCTTTCATATCATTTTCTTATTTATCTTTGTTTATATAGGCCAATAAGACAACCTTACTTTGAAAAGTTTTAATTTTGATGTGAAATGTTTTAATGTCACCTAGTTTTAATGTTGCATGTTATTTTTTAAAAAAGTATTCTCATGGACTCTAACCACTTTATTTTTGGTACAGGTTAACGTGGCTACCTACCTATCATCCCTTTTTCAGTATTGTTTCTTAAACTATTCTATAGATTAGGTGCATTGGATCCTTAAACAAGTGTAGCTTCTCTTATAATTTCTCTAGACAAATCTAGCTTCTTTAAAAAGTGTAGCTTCTCTTATAACTTCTCTAGACATCATTGAGGATGAACTATTTTCCCAATCTGATCTCTTTTCTTGATTGAGAGCCCTCTTTGACAAATGACTACCTAATTGATCTAGCTATACTTAATAATGAAGGTGAATAGAAGACACTTCAACTTAGTACTCTTCTCTCTTAAGATTATCATAAAGCTATTCTACCTACTTTATAGAAGTACCCAATGACTTTTACTTAGTTCTATAGTAACATTTTTGATCTAGATCCAAGGCTAGTACAACACAATATTATTAGAAGAAATTTCTAAGCATGTTAAACAAAATATTAGAAAATTTAATTTAGCTATATCTCTTACTAGAAAAGAGGAAATTATCAAGCTCTACAATGTTAGGTTTATCCATCTTGTTGATTATTCTAATTGGGCCTTCAACATAGTTATGGTTCCTAAAAAGAATCATGGCATTTATATATGCATTGACTTTCGAGACCTTAACCAAGTTATGCTTAAAGATGATATTCCACTACTAAACATTAATGAGCTTATAGACTTGATAGCTGGCCATGCTTTCTTATCCTTTATGGATGGATTCTCTCATTACAATTAAATCTAGAAAAATATAAAGCACCAATAATATATAGATTTGATAACTTATCAAGGAATATTTTGTTGCGCTAAAATGCTCTTCAGACTCAAGATTGTTGAATCTACCTACTAATGTGCTATGAATTTTATTTATAGTGACATGATATTTAAAATAGTAAATGACCTTGTTAATGATTTAACTATCAAATTTGCTTTAGCATTTGATCACAGTTCTAACCTAGACCAAGTCTTAACTTGCTGTGACAAGTTCAACCTTGATCTTAACTTTAAACATGCATCTTTGATGTTCTTACATATAAGATGTTAGATTATTTTGTATCTAAAGATGGTATAGCAATTACTCCTAACAACATTAAAGTTATTATGACTCTTTTGTTGTCTAGAAATATTTGAGATTTGTGTGTTTTATAAGGTCTTCTCTAATTGATTCATCATTTTATTACTAATCTTATTAATTATCTCCACTCTTTAACCGATTGAGTTTGCAAGTCCAACACTTTCATCTAGGATGCAAAGTGTTAAGAGGTCTTTTATACTATCAAAGAGGTCTTGACTTTTATTTCCATCTTGAATCCTTCATGATTTGACCAACCTTTTTACCTTTCTCTCTCTAAATTTGACCATTTCATAACTATCATGCTCTATCAAAGACAAGAAGATGGAGCTAATCTTCCTATCTATTACATATCCTATAACAACCTGTATTTTAGTAAAGGTTAATAACCTTTTTCCTTCTATGCAGAAGGGTTAAGGCTTGTTATTAAGATTAATATTAATTTTTATATGCATATTTAATTTTTCTTACCATATGATAAATTTTTATTACTCATGTTTACTTATTTTTATCATTATGCATGATTAATTATTTTTACCTATCACTGGTGTGCACTAATTAGGTGAATGAGTTCTAGTAAGTTTTCATGAAGGCTATGGTAGGGGCATAGTATGGCTATGATGGCATGACATGTGATTTATCTATGGACTTTGTAATTTTAATTTTAACTTGGTTATTACTTAGATGAAAGGGAAGAAAGGTAGATGAGTCACATGGATCTTGGAGGTAGATGAAAGAGGGTAGCTAGGTCACATGGGTTGGGCTTAGATGGAGTAGGTTAAAAGCTTATAAGAACCACACATACTCCCTTAACCCAAGAATTCTTGGCCTCTTAGCTCTTGGGTTGGAGAGATACTAGTTTGGAGGAGTGTGAGGAGCTTGTTGGTCTAGGGAGCACATGGGAAGATTCAAGAAACAGAAGCTACCAACATTCTAGGTGAGTAATCTTGGTCCCCTTTTCATGGTTGTTTTAGTTCACCAAANTGTAAAAATATTTAAACAATTATATATTCACATCAATAGATATTAGTCCAACATTATAACCAATTGGAAACAGAGACAAAATGAGTGACTACTAGTAAATCTCATATAACTCTATCAAACGATTATCTTTTTAAATCCTCCAATTTTGGTTGAAAACATAACATCCACATTTAAGTCTCATAAAACTTTTAGAATAAACCAAGCTATATATATGGAGATATCAATAGATGAATATCTGNTTGGGGTTGTTTGAATTTATGTAGAAATCTGATACAGATATTCATCTATTGATATCTCCATATATATAGCTTGGTTTATTCTAAAAGTTTTATGAGACTTAAATGTGGATGTTATGTTTTCAACCAAAATGGGAGGATTTAAAAAGATAATCGTTTGATAGAGTTATATGAGATTTACTAGTAGTCACTCATTTTGTCTCTGTTTCCAATTGGTTATAATGTTGGACTAATATCTATTGATGTGAATATATAATTGTTTAAATATTTTTACAGTAACTAAGTATGGATATTATCTTTTATTTGAATTATTACTTAAGAAGAAATTTTTGTGAGTTATGGGAAATTTATTTATGGTTGTTCAGTTTGCCTATTATCTTGTAAATCATAGTTTGAGATGTTGAATTCTAGTAAAGTTTTTGTAAGATGTATATCATTTTCTGATTTTGATCCTTAGCATTTATATATCTCTTTTGAATTTATTGTAGGAATTACCCATTACAAATTTTTGATAGGATATGACTTTTAATTGATCATGAATCTTTGGACATTTAGGGCTTGTATTTTATTAAGCTTGGTCTTGTGATTGGGTGTTGAAATTTTAGAGGATTTAGATTTCTTGAATTTCATTTTGTTGGATTCTTAGGGATCTCTTGAATTGGATTTTTTTGTATTCTTGTACCATTGCATTTCTTGGGACATGCCAAATTGTTGATCTTGGAATTATTGTGGAACATGTTAGATTGTTGGGATTTGGATTGTGCTATGACATGTTGGATTGATGGTCCTTTTGTTGTCTTATGTAAAAATGGTGTTGAGTTCCTTCATCATCAATGTTGTTTTGACATCTTTGGATGATTGTGAGATGGCTAGATGATGCCATGATTTTATTGTTTGTTGTGTGTTTGAATGATGGAGCTAGCACCAAGTTTGTGGCCAATTGGAGATGAGGCTTTCTAGAGCTAATTTTTTGTATGATTGATCCCACTATCAGTGCACCAATGTGGCTCTTACTTTAGACCCCATCTAGTAGGAGAGGGTGATCCATGGCTCATTGGTCCTGTTTGGTTGGTTTCTCTAGAACACTAGACGTAGGTATCCATAGGGACACCTCTAGAACCAACATGTTTAGGAACCTTAGTGGGGATCCACAAGGAGAATCTTGATTCAAATATTGGTGGAGATCCATAGGGACCACCTTGATTCATTGAGACTAATAATAAATCCATGCTCATAGTAATTTGCTATTTTGTTACAAACCTTGATTTGGAAATTTGAAAGTATTCATGATAACTTGATACACATTGACGTTGAGTGTAGTGTGTGCTAGCCTCCATGTTTGTTCAGTTAATGGGTGGAGTGGATAGATGTTGGTTGTGGACCATTGTGATGGTTAGATGGATTAATCCCATACTTTTTGGATAATTAATTGACATTGGATTTTTGGCATGGTTGTGGACCGTTGTAATGGTCAAATGGATTAATCTCATTCTTGTTGGATAGTTATGTGGCATTAGGTTTTTGGCATGTTTGTGGATTCTTAGTTGCATGTTGATGGATGATTTTGGATGTTTATGGTGGTGGTGTGCTTGGATATTCTTTGCATTGATAGATGCATGACATTGGATTTTTAGCATGATTGCAATGGATGATCTTAGATGTTATCGTGGTTGTGTGTTTGGATATTCTTTGCATTGATAAATTCATGACATTGGAAATTTGGCATGTTTACAATGGATGATCTTAGATGTTATAGTGGTTGTATGTTTGGATATGCCTTGCATTGATTATTTTGTAGGTTGTCATGCCCTACCTAGCCTTCATGAGACCTATTCTTGATTCAGACAGAAGATGGTGTCAAGGTTACTCACTTAGCAATAGTTGATAATTTTTTTTTGTGTACAAATACTCTATGCTAAGAAGAGCATGAAGTACATGTGGTACCTAGGAGATGCTCATAATACAAGATGAAATTATATGTTACTTGGAATTATAATTTTTATTTCATAAGTTGATGGATATTAATTTAATTTATGTGCTTAGTCTTTTATAGTATCTTTACATAGATTATGAATTATGTATTAACAATGAGAACTTACCATACTTCTTTATGTAAGATGTTTTAGATGAGATCATTATGGAATTTATGATGTTATTGATGTAAGGTTTCTTTGAGTGGTTGCTTATAATTTAAATCTTATTACTTGTATATATATTCATGTTACTATTAAAAGATATAATTCCTTCTCATTATCTTATCATTTAATCTTTTCTTCCTCTAAGCCATGGCTTAACCATACTTTTGCTATGTTAGAATGAATCAATTTCATTACTTTGCTATGACCAACCTTTTTTACTCATTGTTACCTAACGTAATGTTCTTTATCCTAAGGGTAGGAAGGAGGATGTTACATATCCCACCATTTCTTAAATTATGAGATTAGATATTTGAACATCAAAAATTTTTATCTAAGTTTTATCTTCATTGTTAAGAATTGAATGTATGATCTCGTAAATGTTGAAGTGTTTATCATTTGCAAAGACAATATTCATAAAACAATTGCTAATAATCCTTTTAATAGTCCTTTATTAGATTTTTGGAAAACTTTTCTTATTGATTTTAATCTTTATTATCTATCTCAACACTTTATCAAAGGTCAAGCTATAGCTGATCTAATCTCTTCTTCTAAATGATATTATTAATAGCTTATATGATGATATGTGTAACTTAAATGTTCTTCATTTCAATTGAGCTCATAATTTCTTTATATCTAATATAGTATGCATTCTCTTTCTTCCTCCTAGATAGATTCGTTACAAGGCTTATAAACTTGACTTTTCATGTACTAATAATGTAGCTAAATACGAGGCTCTAATTCACAATCTCTTGTTAACTTTATAACATCAAGTTAGAACTATTACTATTTATGATGATTCATACTTCATCNAAGTTAGAACTATTACTATTTATGATGATTCATACTTCATCATAAAACAAGTCAATGGTGAATATAACTATAAAGCTCTTCATCTTGTTCCTTATCTACAAATAGCTAAAAAACTTATTTCTTCATTTTCAGTTTATACCTTAAGTCATATTTTGCATTCTAAAACATGCTAGTTGATGCTTTGGAAACATTTGTAATTCATGGTGATCCATCTACAATACATGATTAACTTGTACACTCTGTTTGCTTAATTCCTATCACACAATCTCTTGGCATCTCAATCAATGCTATCCACATGGATGATGAAACCACAAGTATGCTAATATTCTTCATTATCTCACTACTAGTGAAACTCGTAGTCATCTGATGCATGCCTAAAAGGAAGCTTTACATAAACATAGTCAACATTTTCCTTTAGTGAATCATAATATTCTATATCGATTTTCTACTATGGTTGTTCATCTATTTTGAGTTAACACTGCTAATTCTAAGATAGTCCTTGATCAAGTTTATTCAAGAGTTTTGTAGTGGACACTTAGGGTTACACTCTTTGGCTAACCATGTTAAGAACCACTAATCTATGCTTCTTTTTAAGAACTTCACATATCTTAGATCATATGAACTTTGTAAAAATGTAGCCTAGACCTCATTGGTATTAATACTCCTCCCTCATTTGATGGATTCTAATTTATTCTAACTACTATGAAATAGTTTATTAAATATATGGAAATTGTTCCTTTGCATTTCGTAAAGTCTCATTTCATTTTTCCTATCATTCTTGATCATATCATCACCTACTTTAATGCACCTCTCCAAATTATAATTAAATATGAACATTGGTTTAAATGTAAAGAGGTAGCTGATTTTTGTTCTACATATCATATCACTCAATCATTTTTTACCTTACTACCCTTAGTCAAATGGTCAAACTGAATTCACTAGTAAAACTCTCATTCACTTTCCTTGTACCATGATCAACAAAACCTAATGCAATTAATACATTTAGCTATCCCATCCTCTTTTGGTTTACTGTACCACTTTTTGTACATCTATAGTTGTACCTCATATCTTTTAACCTATGTGATGCATCACCAAATAAGCGATCTGATATCAGACCCATGATATCAAACCCATGATATCGAATCCTTGATATTGGATTCGTGATATCGGATGGGCCAAGCAACATCAGACACGCAATGTTGGAGCCTATCTCATTGGCTATAAATAAGAGATAGGGGCGCTTGGTCTTGGGGGGTTAGTTTTTCAATCCCTTAGCCGCACTCTTGCAATTTTTCTATTCCAAAGCTAGAATTATTTCTAATTNCCGCACTCTTGCAATTTTTCTATTCCAAAGCTAGAATTATTTCTAAATGCTCGCAGTAGGATTCATAGAGTGAATGGATCTTTATTTGAGCATTGTGTACCTAAGCATACCTTGTGTCCAGAAATAAAGACGAACTTTGTGATAAACCTTGCAACATTCAGAATAGCTTAATTATTGCATTTAATGTTGTTTACTAGTTATTTGATGCTTTTAGTAGTTAATTAATTTTATTTCCATAGAATTATTAATTATCAATTATCAATGAATTAGCACACTTAGTGCAACCACTTCGNATTTTATTTCCATAGAATTATGAATTATCAATTATCAATGAATTAGCACACTTAGCGCAACCACTTCAAGCATATGTGGAACACTTGGTAACCCAGTAGCGACTACCTTTTGGTAATCCCATTAGTCTTACATTGGTTTAGGATGTGTCCGGAGAGTGGGAATAGATGCTGGTGTTAGGATTTGATTCACATTAGAGTCACAAAATCCATTAGTTAATTAAGTATTTTCATTGCACACACTTAGGATACTAGGATAGTAAATATAAAAGAAAAAAACATAAAAATCATACACGTCAAGTTTACTTAACCATACAATCATGCCTTTTAAGTAAGCTTGGGAAGACAATGACTGCATAACTCATCCTTGTTCTATGTAGGCGCATAAGTACTTAATCCTAGGAGTTCAATAAAATTGTGTGTAAACACTCGTATTCATATGGTTGGGCATAGGGATACCTCACCACTCATCATTGGCACTGTTATTGGGGATTTTGTTGTTTGTGCACTAATTAGAACTTAAGAAATCCTTCCATCATTAGAACAAACCCTTAGAGTTAGCAATCCTACAATCACTAGAAAAGAGTACTACACACTAAGTAATCAATCATGTCTCCTTCCTCTTATCAGAGTGCTTCATCAACTAGGTTTGATACCATGAACAATCGAAGGTGGGGTGCACATGATGATCCGTCGGTGCCCTAATAGTTTCGCATGATATACGCTCATCCTGATGAGTATATACCAATCTTTACCTTTATCCTCCACTAGGATGAATAGCTATGATGGCATGATTTAGAAGGTAACATAGTGCTACCTTACAATCACTCAATTTTGAGCATGCTTCTTCGTGCGCTCACACAAATTGGTATGTTGTACTTACAGCTAGAGTATGTTATGCATGAATAAGACTAGAGAGAGTATCAACCCATAGAGGCACAATTCCAAAGGGATCTACAATAGAAGAGACATTATGAATCTATGAAGGGGAAGTGGTCTCAGGATGTCCTGTATATCCTAAGTGAAAATGATGATGATGAACCTACCTTGAGAGGTTTTTCAAAAAATGATGTTCCTCTCTTGACTTTGGTCAAGGAGCTAAGTACTAGATACTTCACTCAATTATTCATAATCCAGGTTCTGGTACTAATGGACACAAAGGGTTCAAAAAAGGAACACGAACACATGACAAGGATGGACATTTTAATAGTGACCATGATCAAGGCCATGACCACCAAAGAGAATGTGACAAGCGTTGTCATGGTGACAGTCCTCCTTCCTCTTCACCTTCATCATCATCTTCACCCTCTTCTTCGAGATCTGAATGTAGTCGTAGAGGGTGAGATCATGAGGACAATGGTAGACAAAATAGAAATCATCGAAAAAATAGTAGAGAAAGGGAGTGAGGGCATTCCAAAGAGACACATCCCAAAAGAAGGGAGAGTAGGAAATAGCATAGGCATCATAGACACCATAGGCAACATGATCATGATGAACCCCTACTCATAACTTGAAGTATGTTAAATATAACAGAGGCTATTAGGATCCTAACAAGGCACTAGAAAGATAGTAGGATCAAAAGACTAGACATGAATAACATCCCACAATTTAAATGGGAATACAATGTTGATCCTAAAAATCATTTACAAGCATTTCATGATGCATGTGCCTTGTAGAATATAGAAAAAAAGTGGCAAAAGCTAAAGTTATTTTTACAAACATTGATCAAGCAAGCAGAAAGCTAATACTAGTCCTTAGAACTCGAATCCATTCATCGATGGAGTACCATGTTGGAGCTATTCAATGATAAGTATCAAACATACTCATGAGTGTTCAACTTACGTAAGAAAATCCAAGGATGGAAACAAGGAGGAAACGAACCCTTGGATGCTGCCATGGGCTGATATTATTCATTATTACATCATTTCCTTAGCCATGGTCACTCACAAAAGGAACAACTATGCCACCTTGTAGATGGGCTTAGGTACAAAATGAGAACAACCCTTGGGACTTATGCCCAAGGAAGGCTATTTGATCTCAGAGCCCATCAAATACAAAGATTATTGGAGTAAGTTGCCAATGATGAGGACAAGTTGAGGAAAAGAGAAAGTGCGGAGAAGTATAATAGAGATCCTTCCCTCTTAAAGAAGGAAATTAGATTTTGTGAAAATGAAGAAGAGTCACCACTTGAAGAGATGATGAATAGAAAGACTTTGCCTATTCAAAAATTTGTGTCAAAAGTATCAACAAAGGTTGCTCAAATGTGGAACTCATTAGATGAAAAATTTCAAACTATCTTAAAAATAGTAGAGGAGTCTAGAGAACAAAGTAGTGACCAAGAGAGAAGGAAAAAGAAAGAAGCTAAGTATGTAAGTAACAAGGGCAAACTTGTCATCATTGAAGAGGTTGTGGATTCAAACATAGACAATGATGGTGGATGTGAGATATGCCAATATGACCATCCTAAGGGATGTTGCTTAGTAGTATCACATCTGCAAGATTCTAGGGTGTATGCACTAAACCCATGGTTAAATAGACGGAAAACACCAAGAAGGTTACCTTATCCTCAAGGTAACCCAAGGCAGTTCCACCAACCCTTGACATATTATCCGAGTGGAACTCCACCACAACTGAATGAACAATATCAATAGTGGCAACATCCACAATCATGGGGAATGCCACTACCACATCAACAGTACCCTTACCATCAACCTGATCCATATGGGTATTACATTCAGTAGTTGATCTCTCCATGTAATTCTACTAGCCAAGTTGTTCTTCAGCCTCACTACCAGACCCCCGACTACTATAGAACGTCTTCTTCTAAGAGTGATGCCTCACATACGTACTACCCTTCTCATCCATCTACATCTCTTCTATCCTTGGCTCCATTACCACCTACTCCAACTATGCAGGGCAATCTTCTTGCCTAGTTGTAGTAACATAATGCTACAAGGGTTGTTGATCTTTAACCTACTATTGGTTCAGACAATCAATCAAAGAAAAGACCTTTCTTTAGAACCAACGGTTCAACTAAGTCCTTACAACCACAAGCAGCTAATTATCTAAACACCTCATCATCATTTGAATCTTTGGAGCTTCCTTCAAACCAAAAACCATACTCAACGCACACTGTCATATTAACCCATGCCATCATTGATTAGATTAAAGCTGTCTGTCTTCCTAGGAAACTCTCTAATCCTAAAAGTCCTCTTATTTATTTGTAAATTTCTGGAAATGTGCCTTGCAAAGCTCTTTTGGATTCATGTTTTGGTATTAATTTGATCTCCCAAGAAATGTATAAAGCTTGAAACTTGCCTCCGCTAAAGAAGAGTAACATTCATTTAGAGTTGACTGACCAGTCCATCACTATTCCATTAGGACTAGTGGAGGACATTGTCACCACTGTTTTTGGGTGGTCGTATCTAGCCGATTTCTTAGTGATCCCAGTTAACCACTACAATGGGGACTTCCCAATCATAATGGGAAGAGCATGGCTAAGTACAATTAATGCCCACCTAGGAATACATGATCTTTCCCTAGAGATATAAAAAAATGCATTTGGGAGGATCGAGAAGAAGAAATTTTCATGCATTGCATACAGTGACATAGGGTGCAACTGCGTGTAGAAGTCCTAGTTTGTACAATGCTTAACATTGCCTGCATGCAACTAGTGTGCACAAGTAACTGACATACAAAGATTCTTGTATGCAATAGCCACAAGATAGGAAGACACCCAGTGCTTGATAACTCACTTAGAGAGTAATTCAATTTTATGCATGGAACCAACTAAGAGCTTGACTTGTACCTATATTGATAGCATAGATGCATTGGAACAAGTCCATCATCAACTTCCAAGTACTGACACTAAAAATATCAACTAGGGGAAGTTGGAATCCTTGACAAGTTTAAGAAAGAGCCCCTTGAATTGAAAACATTGCCCACCGATATGGAGTATGCATTTCTCAAGAATGAAAAATTGATAATCATTAATGCTAAGCTCACTCCTCAACAAAAAGAAAGACTACTGAAGATGGTAAAAAAAAGGTCAAAAGCCTTTGCTTGGTCATATCCCAAATTAACCAGAATAGATCCTAGGATATGTCAACATAGAATTTACACTAACCCATCTATGAAGCCTCGATAACAACCATAGAGACGACTGAACCCAAAGCTTAAGCAAGTAGTTAAGGAAGAAATTGAACAACTTCTGAAGGCCAAGTTCATCTACCCCACTGTTGACAGTGAATGGGTTAGTCCATTAGTCATTTTACCTAAAAATCATGGTAAATGGAGGGTGTGTATAGACTTTAGTCTACTAAACATGGCAACATTTAAAGATCATTTCCCATTATCATTCGTTAACCAAGTCTTAAATACCATTGCAGGGCATTGTTATTATAGTTCTCTGGATGGTTACAGTGGGTACAATCAAATCCAAATAGCACCAAAAGGCCAAGCCAAAACTACATTTACAAGTCCTTGGGGAACATTTGCATATAGGCATATGTCATTTAGCGTGTGCAATGCTCCAGCCACATTTCAGCACTTGGTTCTTAGTATATTTCAGTAGTAAATAGGGAATGGTGTGGAGGTTTTATTGATGATTTCTCCACCTATGAGGAAAACTTTGAACAATCATTGGACCGATTAGAGCAAGTACTGAAACAATGTGTTGAAACAAACCTAAGGCTCAATTAGCAAAAAGCCACTTAATGGTCTAAGAGGGCATTGTATTAGGTCATAAAATTTTACAAATAGGGATAGAGGTAGATCCTAAAAAAATTAAATTCATCCAAGGAATCACTAATCAACCTAAAACTGTAAAACATGTTCAATCATTCCTTGAACATATTGGGTTTTATAGATGCCTCATTGAGAACTTTTTGAAGATTACAAAACCATTGGTAGAATTAACAAAAAAGGACATATTCTTTGAATGGACCAAGGAATGTGATATAGCTTTCCAAACCTTAAAGCAAAAGCTCGTAGAAACACCCATTCTACAATTTCTTGATTGGTCCAAACCGTTCCATATAATGATTGATGCATCTAATTTTGCTTCTTTAAGAGTCGTACTTACACAGTTAGATGACCACAAATGTCCCTATTACATTCACAGTGCAAGTTAAAGTATTGCTGGTGCACAACTTAACTATACCACAACAGAAAAAGAGTTAATAGCCATGGTGTTTGCACTAGAAAAATTTAGGCACTATGTATTAGGCTATAAGGTATTTGTACATACAAATCATAGTGTGACTTCGTTCCTTATGAATAAATTAATGGTGAGCCCTCGCATCATATGACAGTTGGTGATCTTACAAGAGTTCGATCTCACAATAGTAGATCGTCGAGGCATCGAGAATGTTGTTGTCGATCATTTATCTTGGTTGTGATGGGACAATAAAGAGGATGAATGCCCAATTTCTAATTGCTTCCCTGATGAACTCCTCTTTGCAGGTGTAATAAAAAATCAATCATCCATAAATACAAATTGGTATAGTAGCATTCTTACTTATCTTCTCACATAAGAAACACAACAAGGGCTGGACGTTAAAAAGAAACAATAGTTTCTCCACCAAGTCAAACATTTCATGGAAATCAATAGACAGATTTACAAAGTGTGTTTCGATGACTTGGTCCAATGGTGTGTTCCTGATGCAGATCAATTACAAGTTCTTCAAGATGCTCATGAGGACCCTTGTGGGGGTCATTACACTAGAAGATGAACAACTATTAAAATCTTGCCTGTAGGATATTATTGACCTACATTATTTTGAAACACCCATCATTTTGTCCAATCTTGTGAGAACTTCCAACATGATGGGGGAATGACTGCTAGAATGGAGGGTCCACAATAATGGATTCAGCTCTTAGAACCCTTCAACATATGGGGTATTGATTTTATGGGGCCTATTACACTGATGTCCATTGGAAAAGCATACATTGTTGTTGCTATTGACTATTTTATAAAATGGGCAGAAGCAACCGCCATTACTGACTATACATCATCTACTGCTGCACAATTTTTTCAACAACAAATCATAAATACGTTTGGTGTGCCTCATGCTCTTATTTCTAATAATGGTACACATTTTATAGGTTTGAATTTTTGGAAGTTGATGCAACACTTAGGAGTTGGGCATAAACTGACTACACCATATCATCCTTAAGTGAATGGTCAAGCCGAAGTTACCAATAGGAAAATCACAAAAATTTTGACACAAACCATTAGCAAATATAGGCGAGACTGGAGCACCAAATTGAATAATGCTCTTTGGGCCTACCGCTGCACATGGAAACTCCCTATAGGCTATTCTCCCTATGAGTTTTTGGATGGTAAACTTCTAATACTTCCTATCCAAGCTGAGCTCTGTACACTATCTATAGCATGTGACCTTAACCTTGACCTCAGTTTAGCACAGAAAGAACAATTAATGAACCTTAACTTTCTAGATGAAAACTGATTAGCCACCCTATCATCAAACGAACTGTACAAGGCCTTCAACAAACAATGTCATGACCTCAAAATTAGAAAAGTCAAATACCAACCAGGAGATAGGGTTCTTTATTGGAATCCTGCACATGTGCCATAACAAACTAAATTTCAAGTGCTATGGGAAGGACCTTATATCATTCATGAAACTTTTCATTCATGGGCCATGATGATCTATAAATCTAGAAGCTCGGATAAGAAATTATTGGACAACATCCAACAAACCAAACCTTTCCATATGCCCAAAACACCTAGTACTAACATTACCTCTATCAATGGACAACCCTGCTCATTATTTCAGATCTCCTCCTTCCAACTTAGTCATGGGGGAGATGGCCACCAATGCTAATTATTCTAAGCCCTCAATTTCTTTTGTCTTTTTTGTTTTACACATTTTTCATATTTAATTATTTTTATTTTACACCATCGTTAACATTTTTACTATTTTTTTCTGTATTACATTTTGTTTGATTTATTTTCACTTGTCACATAATAAGTGCCCATGATGGTGGATTGTACTATAATGGTGTTGATTGCTAATGTTTGGTTTTTACCTTTGACTTTCATTCATCCATTCAACTCTATTGCTACATCCATTATAGTACAATCCACCATTATAGTCTACATCATTCATTCATCCATTCAACTCTATGGTCTCCCTTTATTCTAGAAGTGTACTGTTTCTTTTTTCTTTTTTTTATCAAACCTATTAATGGATTTGTGTCTTGGTATTCTTCAAACCAAGGAAAGATTTAGATGGATTGAAAAGGATGTGACTTCAAGGGGATTCGATGCATTTGTGCTAGCTATTCTCTTGGGTGCTTGGATTTTTTTCATAGAATTTTCGCCATTTCGTTGTCGACTAATATTAGGAAGTTGAATAAATCAAATAACTCTTTACATGGTGTGGTTCTCACTAAAACAAACTAGTGGAAATTCAAATAATACCCCTTAGATATAATAAAGAAACATAGGCTTCAACCACTGCTTATGGCACTAAAAAGACATGTTACCCATGCCTAAAGGTTCCCTATAACTAAGGCCCTTTCTCACTTCTTGTTTCTCTATTCTTCTCTTTTTGGAATGGTGGTTGCTCTATGAAAGCATTCTTGTTGCTTCAAGAGGATGGGTTGCTCAAGTGTGTTGATGCAAGGTCACTGGATGTGGTTAGTTTTAATCTGGATTTGGAGTAAATCTTATTAAGTCACCTTAACCACATAATACACAAGGGACTTTACACAACCTTGATTTTGGGATTCCATTCCATTCTCTCTTCTCTTTCCGTATTGCTTCCCGTATTCGAGCTCATTGTCGATTTTATGATTCATCTATATCTTGGTTGGCGCATTGTTATTCTTTGGTAAATTCTTGTGTGAATTCTTAACTGTTGTCTCTATATGTCATTCCTAGAGCCTATGGACTCTTTGGTTTGTGGGTTTGTCAGGGCATAAATTACATGACCCTGCTTTGGGAAGGACCCACTGGCATTCCTTTTTAGAGCAATTGTTAAGTTCTTTCCCTTAAACATTTCTTGCAATCAACTATTTCTCGTTTCACCCCATTCATGACATCTATTTTTGTTTTTATCTTTCCTTCTATGCATTTTTATTAGCTTTACCATTGTTATTTCTCTTATCTTCCTTTTTTCTTTCATTTTCCATCCTATTGCTACCGAAGGTTCACTCTTAGTTGTGGGGGCCTGTCGCAAAATTTTGCATTTCATTACTTATCTCACCCCTACACATTGGGTAGTTATCACTTACAAACATTTAACCTAGTATCTACCATACTCACAACCTAGCCGATGTGTTTTATATTGAGGCAAGGTATCAACTGCATTATATGTTATCTATCCTTGCTAATTTGTGATTGTGTTGTGTGTGCAAATGGCAGTCACATGAACAATGGACTGGGATAGGAGGGAGCACTCAGGATGTACTAGAGCAAGAGCATTTACGAAAGGAACAAGCTAAGTCGTGTGGCCATGGATGAACAACAATGTGCACCTTTTTTACATCCGTAGCAACATGCCTCATTTTCTTTTGTCTTGCTCTCTCTTCAAGCTGTCAAATGAGGGACTGGATGTCATCTATGTACATTGTTCATCACAATGGTTATGAACACCAATGCTATAATACGTTTTTCGATCTATTTACCAGGCACTTTGAGTTTGTCATTCCATGTTATCGTCAGTTGTCGTTTAGTCAATAATCCCATACCTACCCAATATTTTGTAAGGAACTTGAGGATGAGTTTTCATCCAGTCATGGGGGTATGATAAGCTATCAAATAAGCAATTTGATATTAGATCCACAATATCATACCCATAATATCATATCCTTGATATTGGATATGCGATATCGAATGGGCCAAGTGACATCGGACACGTGATGTCGGAGCTTGTCTCGTTGGCTATAAATAAGAGATAGGGGCACTTGGTCTTGGGGGGTAGTTTTTTAGTCCCTTAGCTGAACTCTTGCAGTTTTTCTATTCTAAAGTTAGAATTATTTCTGAATGCCCATAGTAGAAATCATAGAGTGAATGAATCTTGGTTTGAGAAATGTGTACCTAAGCACACCTTGTGTCCAGAAATAAAGACGAACTTTGTGATAAACCTTGCAACATTCAAAATACCTTAATTATTGCATTTAATGTTGTTTACTAGTTATTTGATGCTTTAAGTTGTTAATTAATATTATTTCCATAGAATTATTAATTATCAATGAATTAGCACACTCAGCATGACCACTTTGAGCATATGTGGAACACTTGATAACCCAGTAGTGACTAGTGTTTGGTAATCCCAGTAGTGTTACACTGGTTCAGGATGTATCTGGAGAGT
>MNCI01005332.1:0-16914 GCA_015680685.1 Gnetum montanum | reverse complement strand
GCAGCCACCAGCCCAGCCGCGGCTCTGGATTGCAGACTCATCCACGGTCCATCCGACAGGCATTGCCCAGTTCATCGCCGAAAAGCGACGTCCCCTGGCGGCCGGACCTAGGCGGCCAGGTACCAGCATGCACCTAAGAAAGCACAGTCCAGAGACACTTCCCCCGGAAGGTAGCCATGGGGATGGGTGAGCTGGTTTTTTCGAGATTGTACACAAAAATTTCTATTTTAGAATTTGGTTCATGAAAATCTATCAATAGGAATAAACTCTTGATTCAAAAGTATAAAGTCATTCAATTTACATTATCAAGAAAAATTGCAATTAACATGCTAATTTAATTACACTCACCATTAGACAAGATTTTTTTGTATAAATAATAGGTCACGAATATATTTGTCAAAAATACTTATGATCTGTGCAGCCACCAGCCCAGCCGCGGCTCTGGATTGCAGACTCATCCACGGTCCATCCGACAGGCATTGCCCAGTTCATCGCCGAAAAGCGACGTCCCCTGGCGGCCGGACCTAGGCGGCCAGGTACCAGCATGCACCTAAGAAAGCACAGTCCAGAGACACTTCCCCCGGAAGGTAGCCATGGGGATGGGTGAGCTGGTTTTTTCGAGATTGTACACAAAAATTTCTATTTTAGAATTTGGTTCATGAAAATCTATCAATAGGAATAAACTCTTGATTCAAAAGTATAAAGTCATTCAATTTACATTATCAAGAAAAATTGCAATTAACATGCTAATTTAATTACACTCACCATTAGACAAGAATTTTTTGTATATATAATAGGTCACGAATATATTTGTCAAAAATACTTATGATCACCATCGTAAGGAGAAGCTGCAAGAACGATTGCTACAGGACGACCCTGGGTGCTGAGCTTACTCCAGGATTTTAGAATGCAGCAAACCGGAACAGGCGACTTCAATAAAACAAATATAAGGGCAATTCTGGAAAAGATCTGACTGTATGGAGATCTTTGACCACATACAGGCGGCAGCATTGATCCGTCGTCATAGTTTGTGTCTCCTCCTTCTTCAAAGACTCTACCTTGCCCTGTCTCTACCTTGCCCTGTTTTACCTCGCCCTTGCCTTGTTTTACCTGGCTTGTATGTGAGTCACTGATGAAAGGTTCCCACTACAAGACCTTTTTAACTGCCGATACAATTAGAAATAGTGAGGACAAGAATGGAATCCACAATCTCCCAGGATCAAGAGATATGGTATTACATGTCAATTTTCTTACTGTGATCAATTTTCTTACTGTGATGCAATGCTTACAAGGCACTACATTTAGTGAAACTTTGAATCTGGGAGCCCATCCCGGGTGACTTTCATTGAGATTTCACATTGTATAAAATCATGGGAGCATCCCTGTTTAAAACTTTTGGTAACGCACAGACATGGCAAATTAGCAATGTTGATTGTGTCCTAATTCGTTGGAAGCTTTCTTCTTTTAATAATTTTTACCCAGTTTGCAGGTATAGTTAAATTCGACCCTCTACTACTGTTTTCACTTGTCCTGTTCTGCCTTGGAAGAGGCGTGTCTCCACTCGTATGATTGTCAACAGGGGCCTTGGAAGAGGTCTTTCTTCACTCGTATGATTGTCAATAGGGGATCATATGCTCAAATTTGAACTATAACAAATTAAAATCCAATGGGACGACGATGCCTTCGACGGCTGGGGCGTCGAAATCGTGGACCCCAAAAACAAAAACAAAAACCGAACGTGAAAATGCAACCAGTTGAGTACGTTCTCCGAGACCTCCAGGAAACTTGTGTAAAGAAAATATCATAACTTTATAGTGCTTGTGTTGCATAGTGGATTTAAGATTAAGCAATAACGTGAGAAACCATGCCGCTTCTCCTGACAAAATTTGTCCTTATTTTTTAACTACCGACTCTCTCCGGTAAGTGGGATTGCCCTTCCAAACCCTATCCACCTCGTGAACACATGGTCCGCTCTTACCTTACACCTCGTGAACACATTGCCTGCTCTTACCTTACCTGCCTCTCTGGTATTACTCCGATAGGCATGCTATCAGCTCCAAGTGAATGCTACTTTCTGGGGTAACTGGGGTTGCCTTAGCAAACCCAATCCACGTGAACACATAGCCCGCTCTTACCGCTCTTACCTAACGTGCCTGCTGTACTATTACTCCCATTGTGAATACAAAGCCAGGGTACTATTACTCCCATAGTCGTGCTATCAGCTGCAATATGATATTGTGAATACAAAGCCAGGGTACTATTACTCCCATAGTCGTGCTATCAGCTGCAATCAGCTGCAATATGATATTGTGAATACAAAGCTGCAATATGATATTGTGAATACAAAGCCAGGGATTGAGCTTATAGAGTTTCCTACCACCAAGCTTATACTTGCCCTGCCCTACTGCTAAGTTCGAATTGAGATAATGCTAGCCAACAGGTCGAATCTTTAACAGGGACAAAATTAAAGCTCCTCCCAGTTATTTTGAAATTTGTGCTCCGAATTCACGACTGACTCGCCGAGTCCTAGGCTGGAAACACGGCTACTTTGATTCACGGAGATTTGGGATGACAAATAGCATGAGAAAACTGGGCAGGCGTCTCGTCGTGACCCTCTGCCTGCTGCAAGCGTTCCTGGTATCTTCCGTGGGGCCGGCAAAAACTCGTCGCATCTTTAACTGGGTGGTACGTCTCATTTGATCTGTTTATGATCCCCTCTGTTTTTTCAATGATGATTTTTTTATTGTTCTGGTTTCTTCTTGTTTCTGTAGCGATGGGCAAATGACGACACTGATGATTCCTGTTTTGCAGCTGAAACAAACAAATGTAACCAGGCACTGCAGTACGCAGGAGGTGGTCACAGTGAATGACATGTACCCGGGGCCGACAGCAAGGGTCCGAGAGGGCGACACTGTGATTGTAAAGGTGGTTAACAGATGCAAATATAACGCCACTCTCCACTGGTAAATGACTGAAGATGAAACTGTATATGTTCTGTTGAAATTGAAGTGTTGAATTTGACAGCGGTTCACCACTGTTTACCAGTGTTTTAGAAATAAAATACGGGCAATTTCCAGTTTTCAAAACCGTGAAAACTGTGGTAGCATGTCACACAGAAGAAATCATGAGCGTTTAGCGGCGTAGCTTAGTGATCAAGAGTGTCAATACACTTACCTATTGATTGTGATATTGTGGGTTCTACTCTCGTCACGTTTCCTTGCATTTATTGGTCTAGTCTCTCAGAATTCCTGTTCACCGAATTTTCTTTTTAAATTTATAACACCATTACTGATGCTCAATGGAATCGAAGCTGTAACTTTTCTTCTCAACCATTCATCTTCTTGCCCTCTTTTCCTTGTCTGAAACAGGCATGGAGTGTACCAGCTGCGCAACAGCTGGTCCGACGGCCCAGAATACATTACACAGTGTCCGATCCAGCCCGGAGCCAAATACACGTACAAATTCCAAATCACGGGGCAGCACGGCACGCTTTGGTGGCACGCGCACACCTCATCGCTGAGAGCAACTGTATTCGGCGCCTTCATTATTCTGCCTCCGCCAAACTTCGTGTACCAGTACCAGAAGCCGAAGCACGAAGAAATCTTGATATTGGGCGAGTGGTGGGACGCCAATATCATGGAACTCGTCACCGAAATCGAGAAGACCGGCGATCTTTTCCCAATATCCGACTCGCTCAACATCAATGGCAAGCCTGGCAATACATACGCCTGCTCTCCAGTCCCTCCGAAGAATTGTTCCTCTCTGCTGAAGCACATGGCACGCCGCAGAAAAGGCGAGGCAAACCCTATCGATATCGCTTTGATGGAGTATGCTAGTTACCTATCCCTGCCGGACGTATCCTTACCTTCCGCTTCCATGGTTCCCTCGACTGGTTCGTAATTCCTTCCCTGCATTTTTATTTGTAAGAAGCTCGTCAGCACCGCGAAGGTTAATAATGCTCATTCTACTCTTCCATTTTTATTTTTTTTATTTTTGCTATATCCTTTTAGTTAAAGTGAAACCGTGATACTTCATCGATGCCTTCTTGAATTTATCGGTCACAGCAGTTTCAAATTTTTTTAAGCGAAATTTGAAATTTTCTTTTGGAATTGCTTGTACAGGAATGCGTGTTGTTTTTTTTTTTTAACTTTTCTAAAATACATAAATGTTAGGCTTTGGTAGGCTTATGTACCGACAATCGGTTTTAAAAATTCTGTTTGCAAATTTTTTTATCACACTGCTTTTGTGGTTTTATTGTTTAATACTCCATAGTCCATATGTTTAGCCTTTCGCCAGGCTTTTGGCAGGCGAAAACTTTTTGTTGGCAAACGGGGCTATTAATGCACTTTGTAAAAAGTCAAAGACTGACACGGGACAGACGTACGTCACACACAAACATAACACCGATGTACACGCTTTTAAAATGGATAGTTGGGATAAACATGTATCACATCATTATGGAACATTAACCAAGCATTACTTAGCATCCCTTCCTTACCTAACATTAAGTAATGGTTACCTAACATCATCCCAATGGTTCACATTGAATCGATGTAGATTAGTTTATGGTTTGCCATCCCTACTACAATCATTAACCAATCATTACCTAGTTTATGGTTTACCATCCCTACAATCATTAACCAATCATTACCTAGTTTATGGTTTGCCATCCCTACAATCATTGTGATCATCTTGCTAAGCAAGTACATGACAATAGGTAAACACTTTTCTGCACTTCATTTAATACTATCTCATAACATCTTACGATGCATACATACTATATAGGATAATCACCACCCAAAGCCAACCTCCCTAGACACAATGCTCATCTCCTCTTTGTAGCCATAGTGCCCATCTTGCTACACAAGTACAAGAGGTTTGATAGACGAGAAAACCTAACCAGAGTATTTATCTTTGGAGGCACATCATTTATTTTTTTAAGCAAAACAAAAACCTAACCATACCATACAATATGATTAGATTAGATATTTTCTTTGATGCTCTTTATCCATGATCAAATACGTTTGGTAGATGCTTGTTATAATATGCTTGTTATAAATAAATAACATGAAGTAACCATTTGAGCTACTTTTCATTGTTATAAACAAATATAGCATGAACATAATATTATGACTCTTAAAAACTAGGAATACATATTCATTTCTATAGGGCAGAGGAGTACACATTCATTTTTTTATATGGCATGGGAAAATGTTCAAAGGTAAAAAGTACATGATTTGGAATGTCAAACAAGAATCCAAAAACCTCGGCTTGGTCCTTGATCATGATGACCCAATCGCCATTCCAATGAAACATGGGCTTCAGCGTATCTGCATCCAGCTACCCTCCAGTTTCCGAATTCTCTCTCAGAAACTGTTGTTTTGCATTGCTTGTGAAAAAAAATTGTCTTAGAAGGATGCTCTGTTTTATCCGCAACTTAAACGATACGCTTGGGTTGTGGACAGAGACAACGAAGATGAAGGTGAAGAAAGGTGAGAAGGTGCTACTGCGGATCATCAACGCCGCCGTGAACACGCCCTTTTACGCAGGCGTGGCCAAGCACAACCTCACTGTGGTGGCCGCGGACGGACGTTACACGCAGCCCTACAACACGTCCTACGTCGCAATTGACCCGGGCCAAACTCTGGACGCGGTGCTCACGGCGAATCAACAACTTCACCAACGGGAACAGCACCAACTTCACCAACGGGAACAGCACCACCGCCGTCATCGAATACGAGGACTGCCCCGTCGCCGCCTCCTCGGCGACACCGGCGTGCCCGGCGCTGCCCAACGTTTTCGATTACAACACCGTCGACAAATTCCACGCGTCGCTGCGCGGCCTCGACACCTCCGACGTCCCCATTCACTTGGACGAGGACATGTTCATCACCGCAAGTCTCAACATCCTTCCCTGCCACGGCAACAACCGCGCCACTTCCTCTGAGGACAGTTCTTCCATGGCGGTGAGGGAGCTCGTCACTGTCTCTCAGGATCAGCAACAATTCAAGTGCCTGGGTCCGTCCGGTCAACGCTACGCCAGCAGCTTGAACAACGTCTCGTTCCAGTTCCCCAGCATCTCCATTCTGAACGCCTACTACTTCAACATCTCCGGCGTCTACACATCCGATTTCCCCGACCGGCCGCCCAGCGAGTTCAATTACACGAAGATCAACTATAACCTCAACGAATCCTACGTCGAGAAGGGCACGCGCGTCAAGCAGCTGCGCTACAATTCCACGGTGCAGATCGTGTTCCAGAGCAGCCGCCTCATGTTGGGCGAGACCCACCCTATGCATTTGCACGGCCACGATTTCTACGTCGTCGGCAGTGGCCTCGGCAACTTCAACGCCACGGCCGACATCGCCAAATTCAATCTCCACGACCCGGTCGCCCGCAACACCGCCAATGTCCCTTTGAGCGGCTGGATCGCTATCCGCTTTGTGGCTAATAATCCTGGTAAAATTTCTTGCAATCATCCTTACCGTCCAGCCCTTGTCTCTCAACGACATTAAATTCATCGTTTACGCTCACATGCCCTGAACAGGGGTTCAGGCGTTTAAAGGACCATGGAAGGAAGGTTAGGATTGAACCTCGAACCAGTGATTAAAGTTTAGGGTTATACTTCAAACCTGCCGCAATAGTATGCTTTCTTGCATCATAGGTGGAGCGGAGCCGTCAAAAACATTAAGAAGTTATGGAGCAGTATCATCCTTACCGTCCAGCCCTTGTCTCTCAACGACATTAAATTCATCGTTTACGCTCACATGCCCTGAACAGGGGTTAAGGCGTTTAAAGGACCATGGAAGGAAGGTTAGGATTGAACCTCGAACCAGTGATTAAAGTTTAGGGTTATACTTCAAACCTGCCGCAATAGTATGCTTTCTTGCATCATAGGTGGAGCGGAGCCGTCAAAAACATTAAGAAGTTATGGAGCAGTCTCTGGTGGGACACTTTTTTCTGGTAGACCAGGTTCACCTTTTTGTGCGTAACTGCGGTTATTCTAGCAGCCCTGTACCATAGGTGTAGTAAAGTGGTGCTTAAAGACATTCATTTTTCAATTAAGAAATTGAGAAATAGCGTTGTGATGGGACATTTTTTTCTAGTTATGGCAACCCTCTTTAGTGGATCACATCCACCTTGCACACAAGTTCAGTTTATGCTACCACCCTAGGGTTATGCAACAACCTCGACATCTAGATTTTGGTCTAGATTTTCAGTAAAAAGAAAGTAAACTTCATAGATGTTCAATTTGATCTTTGTGGTTGTTGATATTATCGCAAAGGAAAAAAGAAAGAATTTTAGGGTTGAGCAAGTTTAGAACAAAAGTAATAATTGATCTTAAAAGAAAAGAACTTTGGGAATGAACGTTTAACCTCTTCACAGCAACCAGAAAAAATCTTCACAGCAACCAGAAAAAATCTTCTTCACAGCAACCAGAAAAAATCTTCACGGTGTTAGGTACTATACTTAGTCAGCAGATGAGTATTAAAAACGGTTTCAACATAATTTTAAATATGGTTTTTCTTCGCCGAACTTTTGTATTACAGGTGTATGGATGATGCATTGCCACCTGGACTTTCACCAATCCATAGGAATGACCACCGTGTTCATCACCGAGAACGGCAAAGAAAATGGCACGCTGCTAGAGCGCCCACCAACAGACCTTCCCAGGTGCTGAGAGCAGGGTTGGAATTGCAGGATTCAGTAACCTCTTATACGTTTTATCTTAAACCTGTCCCTATTCNTTCAGTAACCTCTTATACTTAAACCTGTCCCTATTTGATGATATACGTTTTAATTAAAACCTGTCCCTATTTCATGTCATTTGCGTTACTATTAAAAAATATATGTTCGCTCTCTCTCTTCTTCTTGTTACTGTTTCTGACAGCCAAAGTATTATATAATAGCTAGGCCAGCTGCACTCTGCGAATGCAGTAACGAACGATGAGCCTGCTACAGTCGCCATTCTCCACAATACTGACTGAGGAGCTTGGCACAGTCATTGTTGTCCGTGGCACCACGCTGAGAAACGGTTGTAGAGTTGAATTATAATTCTATAGATGGGTAGAGTAAAGTGTTGAATTATATTTCTATAGATGGGTAGAGTAAAGTGAAGGCAACTGCCGTTCACACAAGCTCAGATATTGTCATCTCTGTGATTACAAGCACTATCCTTTTATAATAAACTGCAGTGTAAATAAGTATTTAACTGCAGATATTTGAAATATAGTCAATGTAAAACTATTGTTCATGTCTGTCATTTACTACTATTAATATCTAGTTTACAAGTGGCTTTCCATGCTATAAATATGGTTACATGGAAGCATTCAATGAAGTGTGTTTAATTGTCATCCCAATGCTTTCTTCTTTCCCTTCCCATTCTCTGGTATTCACTGTGTTTCAGAAATTCTCTCTAAGGTGACATAAAGATCCATGAGCCTGTTTCTTGCTAGAGTGAAATATATTCTTGTGTTTATCTATTGATTTATTTTTTGTTTGTTATCATAAACAATCTAAAAATCACAATTGGTTCTTTTGTGGTGTTGTTTGATTTCAGGGTATTTGCAAACTTTGCAAAAATCAAAATTGAAAAATTCTCTGGCAATGATTATGAAGTTTGGAGAATGTACATGGAGGATCTTCTTGTTAGTGACAATCTCTGGCAAGTAATTGTTGATTCAAAGCCTACTACTATCATAGATTTAGATTGGAAGGCCTTAGATAGAAAGGCACGAAGCAAAGATTTGTAAGATAAATTAAAAAATTTGTACCAAACAAAATCGGCTCCTAACAAATCGTTTCATAGGAGGAATTTACACATACTCAAGATGCCTAAAGGTATGTTAATTACTAATCATTTAAGTATCTTCAATGATATCATGATGCAACTTAAAGCAATTGAAGATAAAATGAAAGAGGAAGATCATTGTATGTATCTTTTAGAGTCTTTTCCTAAGTCTTGGAATATTTTTGTAACGTCAATGAGTAATTCTATATCAACTCTTAATTTCGATACTATTGTAGCCCAACTCCTTAGTGAAGAAAGGAGAATTAAAAGGTCTACCCTTGTCCAAAGTGATCTTTTCATTGCCAAAAACTCCAATGTAAAGTTGAATAAAAGTCCATAGTTTAAACCTCTTAGATCCTAGAAAAATTCCACAAAACCAAGATGTTGGAATTGTGGAAAGATTGGTCATTTTAGAAAAGATTTTAAAGCAGCAAAGAAAGNGGAATTTCATTTTTATTCTTATTATTTGCAAATGCTTTTCCTTTCTTTGCTGCTTTAAAATCTTTTCTAAAATGACCAATCTTTCCACAATTCCAACATCTTAGTTTTGTGGAATTTTTCTAGGATCTAAGAGGTTTAAACTATGGACTTTTATTCAACTTTACATTGGAGTTTTTGGCAATGAAAAGATCACTTTGGACAAGGGTAGACCTTTTAATTCTCCTTACTTCACTAAGGAGTTGGGCTACAATAGTATCGAAATTAAGAGTTGATNTGTTCATCATATATCTAAACTCACAATGAGTCTTCTATCTGTGAGTAGATTCTATTGGTCTAACTATCATATTTGGTGAAGGAAAATGTAAAATCTTGCAAGGGTCTTTACCCCTAGCAACTGGTCTAAAGGTGGGAAGACTTTACCAGTTGGAAGCAAGAATGTTGCAGCACAACTTCAACATGGTAGCTGTTACTCAAGCATTGATCTTTGGCACAAAAGATTGGCACATTTAAGTGAAAAAGATCTAAAGGAACTGCATAAAAAAGATAAAATTAATCTTATAGAGGAATTTTTGTCATCATTGCCTACTTGATAAACAAACATGTTCAAGATTGCGAAGAAGTAATGCTAAAGTTAATAGTGTTAGAGTTAATACACAATGATGTTTGTGAACCAGTTAAAGACTTGCAAACATTCTCACTCGGAGGTGCTACATATTATGTTTCATTCATTGATGAATTTTCAAGGAAAGCTTGGCTCTATTTAATGAAACATAAGTTTGTAGTGTTTGAAAATTTTAAATAGTTCAAAGCTCTGGAAAAAAATCAAGGGTCTCAAAATAAATAATGATGGCAAATTTTTCTCCCATGCTTTTAAAAATTTTTGTAATGAACATGGCACATACAAGAAAAATACTATTCCAGGAACTCTAGAAAAAAATGGAGTAGGTAAACATTTTAATAGAACATTTCTGGAAAGAATCAGATGCATGCTAAGTGAAGTTGGTCTTGGTAAACATTCTTAGGCTAAAGTTGCAATAACTACTTGCTATCTCATCAACAGGTCTCCATCCTTTGCAATTGATGGAGAGATTTTAGAAGAAATATGAAGTAGCAAGTTTTTAAATTTGAATTAGAGTTTTTGGGTGAGATCAAAATTAGATTATAAGTCTATAAAATGCATTTTTCTTACTTACGGTCATGGTGTTAAAGCTTATGAGTTGTACAACCTAGAAACTAAGAGGGTTATCTATAGTCGTGATGTATTTAGAGAGTCTTGTAAACATATTAAGTGTAATTTCTGTAATGATGTAACACCTGATCATGTATCTTTGTTAATAAAGGAAATTCAGAGGGTCATCCTCCCTCGATAGGAGATATTGCTCTTGACCAATATCTTCTATCAATAATATAACAAGATGTTGTGCATAATATACAAGACATAAGTACAGGGAAGGATGAAATTGAAGATGAGGAAATTAAGTATCAACATGATGCTCCATCAACTTCACCACCCTTAAGATGGTCTGGTTGCATAAGAAAATTACCCACTCAGTTTGAAGATCAAATTCTAATCACTGAAGTTGAACCACTTATGATGAAGCATGTACATCTCTTTATCATAAAGAATGGAAGTGAGTGATGGATGATGAAATGTTTGCTATTCATAAGAATAAGACATGAGAATTGGTTGAACTTTTATCTGATAGAAAACCAATTGGATGTAGGTGGGTGTTTAGAATTAAATCTAGTGACTAGTTTAGTCTTGTTGCTAAGGGTTATTCCCAAAAGAAAGAAATTGATTATGATGAAATCTTCTCCCTTGTGATAACATTAACATCCATTAGATCATTGCTTTCAATAGCAATAGCTTATGATCTAGAACTTGAAAAAATGGATGTAAAAACTACTTTCCTCAATGGTGATCTTGAGGAGGAAATATATATGCTTCAACCTAAAGGGTATGAAGTCAAAGGAAAAGAGCATATGGTGTGTTGACTGCTAATATCATTGTATGGGCTCAAACAAGCACCAAGGATGTAGAATAAAAAATTTAATGAACACAGGTTAAATCTTGGCTTCATTAGGAGTTATGATGAGTGGTTACTCTAATAATTAGTGTGGTTATTATTAGAGTGCTTACTCTAATTATTAGAGTGGTTATTATTAAAGCAATTACTCTAATTATTAGAGTGGTTATTATTAGAGCAGTTACTCTAACTATTAGAGCGTTATTCTAATTATTAGAGTGGTTATTATTAGAGCAGTTATTCCCAGGTTACTCCTAGGCCTATAAATACAGTGCCCAAGCACACAATAGGGAGCAATTCAGAAGGAGTCAAGAGGAATTCAGAAGAAGAAGTCTGGTAGTAGTTAAGTAGCCAAACTCTTGTAGTTAGAGTATTTTCTAAGTGCCCGTAGCAGGAGGTCGAAGTGTGGATGGATCTTTATTTGAGCATTGTGTACTTGAGCACACCTTGTGTATGGAAATAAAGACGAGCTCTTTGATTCATCCTTGCAGCACTTTGTTTTCTTACTCATTTCCTTCATTTTATTTTCTTCTGCATTTATTTTATTTTGTGCACTTTACATTTTTGTTATTAAAACACATAGTACGATCACTTCGAGCATGCGTGCAATACTTGGTAACCCAATCACGATTAGCATTTGGTAATCCCAATAGTGTTGCGGTAGTTCAAGATGTGTACGGCAAGTGAGAACGGATATTGGTGTTAGGATTAGTTTAAAGCCTAGTTAATCAGTAGTTAAGTTAAATTAGTCACTTAGTTATCTCTCTCTCTCTTCCCTTATTAGTAGCAGGACATAAAAACATAAAAGCTATAAAAATCATGTGCCTCAAGCTTACTTCACAATAAAATAGTGACACACAAATAAGTTTAGGAAGACAACGATTAATCAACCCATCCTTGTTCCATAAGGGTGCATAAGCACTTAGTCCTTGGAATTCAACCAGATCATGCATGAAACGCTTGTATTCGTATGGTTGAGCATAGGGGTACCTCGCCGCTCATCATTGGCACCATTGCCGAGGATGGTATATATTTATACTAATGAGTATAAACCAGACTTCACCTTTATCCTCCATCAAGATGAACAACTGCGTTGGTGAGACTTAGAAGGTAACATAGTGTTACCTCTCGATCATTTAGTCCCGAGCATGCTTCTTCATGCTCTCACATGAATTGGCATGCTGCACTTACACGTAAAATATGTTGTGCAAGACCATGACTCAAAAGAATACCATCCCACAGAGCCACAACGTCAAAGGGACTTGCAACAGGAGAGACATCATAAGTCCTTGAAGGGTAAATGGTCCCAAGATGTCTCGAGTATCAGAACTCATGATAAAGGTGGACATTCTGATCACAATCGTGATCGATGTTGAGACCGTAGTAGAGAAGTTAGCAAACACTATTATGGTGATGGTTCTCCTTTTGCTTTACCTTCATCATCTCCTTCATTCTCTCCTTCAATATTCAAACGTGGCCATAAAGAAAGAGACCATAGGGATAAAGGTAGGCAAAGTGGAAGTCATAGACGAAATAGTGAAGAAAGGGGAAGAGGGCACTCTAGAGAGCCATGACATAGAAGAAGGGAGAGTAGGGAACAACGTAAGCATCATAGACGCCATGGACGAGACGATCACGATGAACCCCTATTCGCTACACGAAGTATGTTAGTCATAACTAAGGCTGTTAGAATTCCAACAAGGCACCAAAAAGATAGTAGGATCAAGAGATTAGATATGAACAATATCCCATGATTTGAAGGGGGATACAACGCTAATCCTCATAATCATTTACAAGCATTCCATGACATGTGTGCCTTACAAAACATAGATAATGAATGGAAAAAACTTAAGTTGTTCTCGCGAACACTAGTTAAAAAAGCAGAAAGCTAGTACCAATCCTTAGAACCAGAATCTATTCGTAGATGGAGTACTATGTTAGAATTATTCAACGATAAGTACCAAATGTACTCCCGAGTGTCCAACCTGCAAAAGCAAATTCAAGGCTGGAAACAAGGAGGACATGAACCCTTGGATGATACCATGGGCTGATACTATGCACTATTATATAGTTGTCTTGGCCATGGTTATTTGCAAAGGGATCAACTATGCCATCTTATAGATGGGCTTAAGCATGAAACGAGAAGAAACCTTGGGATTTATGCCCAAGGGAGACTATCCAAGCTTAGGTCCCATCAAATTCAAAGACTATTGAAGCAAGTTGGTAATGAAGAAGGTGAGCTATGGAAGAGAGAAAGTGCAGAAGAGTATAACCAAGATCCTTCCCTTTGAAAGAGGGAAGTAAGATTTTGTGAAGATGAAGAAGAGTCACCATTTGAAGAGATGGTGAATAGAAAAACTTTGCCTATCCAAAAGATGACATCAGTCGTGTTGACAAAGGTGGACCAAATGTGGGATTCCCTAGACAATAGATTTCAAACTATTCTTAAAATAGTGGAGGAGTCTAGAGAGCAAGGTAGTGAGAAAAGAAAAAAGAAAGAGGCTGAACATGCACGTAGAAAGGGTAAGGGAAAAGTTTCCATCATTGAAAAGGTTGTGAATTTGGAAAAAAAATGATAGTGGATGTGAGATATGTCAATATCACCATCCTAAGGGATGTTTCCCTATAATCTCACATCTATAGGAGTTTGGGGTGTATGCACTCAACCCACAATTAAACAAAAGGCAAACACCCTGAAGGTTACCTTATCCTCAAGGTAACGCAAGGCAGTTTGACCAACCCTTAACATATTATCCCAGTGGAACTCCACCACAACCAATTGAGTAATATCAACAGTGAAAGCACCCACAATCATGGGAAATGCCACCACCAAGGTAATAGTATCTTTACCGGTAACTTGACCTGTATGGATATTATGTGCAATAGCCAATCTCCCCATGTGACTCTATTGGCCATGTCACTTCTCAACCTTACTACCAAACTTGTGAGTATTATGGAACTCCCTCTTCTAGGGGTAATATTTTGTAAGAATATCATCCTTCTCATCCAACCACATCTCTTCCACCAATAGCTCCACTACCACCTGCTCCAGCTATGCAGGGTGAAATCCCTACCCAACTATAGCAACATAATTCCACAAGGGCTATTAACTCTCAACCTACTGTTGGTTCCAACAACCACATGAAGAAAAGACATTTATTTAGAACCAATAGACCAACCAAGCCCTTGCAATCACAAGTGGTTGATTCCTTAGATGCCTTAGTATCAATCAAAACTTTGAAGCCCCCTTCAACTCAACCACCACACTCAACGCATATGCTCATGCTAACACATGCCATCGTCGATTGGATCAAAGCTAGCCACCTTCCCAAGAAATTCTCTAATTCTAGGAGTCTTCTGATATACTTACAAATTGCTAAAAATGTGTCTTGCATGGCTCTTTTAGATTCAAGTTCCAATGTCAACTGGATTTCCCAAGAAATGTACAAGGCCTAGAACCTGCCTACATTGAAAAAGAGCAACATCTATCTAGAGTTGGTCGACCAGTCCATCAATGTCCCATTGGGACTAGTGGAAGACATTGTTACCATTGTTTGTGGGTGGTCATACCCAACTGACTTCCTAGTGATTCAGGTGAACAACGGTAAGGGGGACTTCCCAATCATAATGGGAAAAGCATGGCTAAGCACCATCGAGGCACACCTACGAATCCATAATCTTTTCCTAGAAATATCAAAGGAAAATACATTCAAAAAGATCAAGAAGAAGAAAGTTTCGTGCATCGCATATAGTGACACAAGGTGTAATTGCGTGTAGAGGTCATGGTTTGTGCAAAGTTTAACATTACTTGCATGCAATTATTGTGCACAAGTGATTAACATACAAAGATGCCTATATGTAGCAGCCACACGATAGGAAGACACCCAGTGGTTGATAGCTAATCAAGAAAGTAGTTCACTCATATGCATGGAACCAACTAAGGGTTTGACTTGTGCTTACATCGATAACATAGATGCATTAGAGCAAGTCCACTGCCAACTTCCAAGTCTTAACCTTGAAAATATCAATTGGGGAAAGTTGGAAATCCCTGAGAAATTTAAGCAGAAGCCCCTCAAGCTGAAACTATTACCCACCAGTATGGAATACACATTCCTTAAGAATGAAAAACCAGTAATTATTAATGTGAAGCTTGCTCGACAACAAAAAGAGAAACTGTTGAAGGCAATCAATAGATGGTCAAAATCCTTCACTTGGTCATATCCTGAATTAACTAGAATAGATCCTAGGATATGCCAACATAGAATTTACATTGACCCCTCCATGAAGCCTTGAAGATAGTCGTAGAGACGTTTGAACCCAAAGTTGAAGCAATTAGTTAAGGAAGAAATCGAACAACTTCTCAAGGCTGGGTTCATATACCCCATTACTAATAGCGAATGGGTTAGCCCCTTAGTTATTATGCCTAAAAAGGAAGGCAAATGGAGGGTGTGCATTAGATTTCAGGCTACTAAATATGGCAACATTCAAAGATCACTTTCCATTGTCATTTGTTGACCAACTCTTAGACACCATCACAAGGCATCGCTATTACAGTTTTCTAGATGCATATAGTAGATATAACCAAATACAAATAGCCCTAGAAGACCAAGCCAAGACTATGTTCACTAGTTCTTGGGCAACATTCGCATACAAACAGATGTCATATGGCTTGTGCAATGCCCCTACAACATTTCAATGACTAGTTCTAAGCATATTCCAACAACCAATAGGGAATGGCATGGAGGTCTTTATGGACGACTTCTTCACTTATGGAGAAAACTTTAATCAACCCTTGGACCGGTTGGAGCAAGTGTTAAAAAGATGTGTAGAAACCAATTTGAGGCTCAACCAGCAAAAAAGTCATTTGATGGTCCAAGAAGGCGTAGTACTAGGGCACAAAATCTCACACACAAGGATAGAGGTAGATCCTGAGAAAATCAAAATTATCCAAGGAATTACCTGTCAACTGGAAACTATCAAAGATATTCCGTTATTCCTTGGACATACTGGCTACTACATAGAGACAAACTGTTATAGTAGCATTCTTACCTATCTCCTCACCCAACAAACACCACAAGAGTTAAACCTTAAGAAGAAACAACAGGTTCTTGACTGAACCAAGTACTTTATGGAGATCAATGGGCAACTTTACAAAGTGTCTCTCGATGGCTTGGTTCAATGGTGTGTTCCCGATATAGATCGATTGTGAGTTCTCCAAGATGCTCATGAGGGTCCTTGTGGGGGTTATTATGCTGGGAGATGAACGACCATCAAGATCTTGCTTGCAGAATATTATTAGCCTACATTATTTTGGGATGCCCATTGTTTCATCCAATCTTGTGAGCACTATCAATGTGATGGGGAAATGATTGCTAGAATGGAGGGTCCGCAATAATGGATTCAACCATTAGAATCCTTCAAGATTTAGGGAATTGATTTTATGGGGCCGATTACACCAACATCCAATGAAAAAGCTTATATTATTGTTTCTATTGATTACCTAACAAAATGGGTTGAAGTAGCTACTATTAAATATTGTACATCATCTACAGCTATACTATTTATTCAACAAAAAATCATAAACAAGTTTGGTGTGCTGCGTGCACTTATTTTCAGACAATGGTACCCACTTCACAGATGCAACGTTTTGAAAAT
>MNCI01005329.1:43493-110841 GCA_015680685.1 Gnetum montanum | reverse complement strand
GTTGCCTTACATCTTCATTCATAAAGGGTCTAATCAACAAACCATGAGGGTCTATAATCCCAAAGACCATACTATCATCGAGTGTAGGTAGTCTTTGAGGGTTAGGGGAAAAAGTACTAAATTTTCAACCATAAATGAAGATCATTACAACTACATTTGTGCCAAAATGTAGGCTAGCATGTTGATTCCATGTCTAGAAGTAGAAGCCAAAAAGAGATTTTGAGCTCATACACCAAGATGGAAAGGAGTATATCCCTTTCCCTTATGATCAAATACTTCTCAAAAATATCTATTTTGGCATCCTAGATCAATTAATTAAGATGGAGGAAGAGGATGAAAAGAACATCTTAGAGGAATGATAGGAAGAGGAAGATGTGTTTAGGATAGAATATAAGCCTGAAAACATCCTAGAAGGATTTCTCCAACAAACATCCCCCAAGGCCATAGAACCTTCCTCTAACTTCTTTTTCTTCTCCATGGGCTTGGTGTCACCATCTTCTACCCTCGCCTCACATCCCTTACCCTACTACGATTGATACCACATTGATCATAGCCACACATCAAATCTAGTTGATGCCACAATGAACAACTTATAAGCTATTGATGCCTTTTGTCCCTTAGCCCTAATTTGTATAGTCATTGACGATGGTTTTCACCACCACAAACCCACTAACCATCCATGTTGGATCCATCATGGGATCCCAATCAACTCAAGGGTCACATATTCTCTTTGTCCCATTTGTGCCTAAAATACTGATACAGACATCTTTTTCTTTCTTTGATCCATAAACTATGACCATTATGAAACCACTACCTTAATTCTTGCAACCAATAGCAAGGCCACAAGCCTCACAATAAATAATAAAACCGTATGTGTAAGCCCCACAACCAATAGGGGCACCTCAATGTCTAGATTAAGCCTTCAAGATAATCCAAGACCTAACAAAAAAAATGAAGAGGCTCAAGGCCTCTACTTCTCAAAGTGTCAAGATCATGGATATTTACAAGGATGATCCCATTAGTCCTATGGTTCCACTCTTGACATTGCCTCCTTATGTTCCTATTTATTAATTCATCAAGTCGAATGGATAAGGTGATCCCAATGTTCACCTAAGAACCTTTTTATATGAGTTCTTGCTATTGTAGCCATGGCCTTACACTATCATGAGGATTTTCCCTATGTCCTTAACTAGGAAAGTTCTTGATTGGTACTATGCCTTACCTAGATGATCCATATGCTCTCTTGAGAACTTGATGGTCCAATTTGTTAACCACTTCAAGTATAACTTAAAGCCTAATACCATGCTTGAACAATTGATGAAGGTCAAGTAAGAATCCCTAGAACCAATGTAGAAGTTCATCCAATGATGGAACGATATGCTCAACAAAATACTCGAGTCTATAGTTGAAACACATCTTTTTTCTATATTTAATGGAATGGTTAATGACTTTAGCAAGTTCAAGATTTACTACCTTGACCCATAGACACTTAGTTAAGCATTCTCCTAGATCAAGAATATAGAGGATGATGCAGAGGCTAGTCAAGATCTAGCCTACATAGCATACAAAAACCGACATATGCGAAGGGATAAGGAGAAGAAGAAGAAAAATATCATGGTTGTAGAAATAGTAACCAAAGAGGGAAAAACCACTAACTAGGGGCCAAGGACCAATCCACACTAGGCCCTTAATAATAACTATAATAATCAACCATCAACTTCTAGGGCCACTACATTGACTACAACTAGGTTAAACATTGAGTAAAAGGACCAAAGCAAGTACACTAACTTACCTTTGAATCCATTTGAGTTGTTAGATTAACTTTTGAAGAGTGGGCACATACAATATATGCAAATGATTAAATTTTCTCAAAATAAGCATGAGTAGCTATAAAAAATATCCAAAGACCCCACTCGAGCAACAAAGGATGATCCTCAACTACCTAGGTACTTTAAAATAGAATACTTTTGCCACCATCATGAACTTCCTAGTCATGAAACCAGCTTTTGCCTCATGCTGAAGGATGACTTGTAGAAAATAATAAATAGGGAAGAGCTGGTCTTAGATGCTTTCATCCTAGTCCAACCATAAAATTAGTTAATGAAAGTGTACAAGGATCCATGAAATGCTAATAAAAACCCCTATGTTATTTTAGTATTTAACATTAATTACAATTGAAGACTAGTGAGGGAACCATTTGTGATCTAGATAACCCCTTAGGATGAAAGGACCTCTTCAACTTCCACCAACTTAAGATCTCGTTTCATTATGAGAGTACCATTGCAAGTGCATTTGAGAAAGCCTCTTTTCATTAGGATACCCTAGGCTAACATAATCCAACCAACTAACATGACTATACAATGACCTTTTGTGGCAGCCAATGCTATTGCCTCTTCCTCACAACCAATGACTAACAACCAAAATGTTTCAACCAAGTAGAGGAAGAAGCATAAGCAAAAGCATAACAACAAGAATGACAAGCAAGGTGAGGCACAAAAGGATGTGGATCCATTAAATCCCACTCCCATATCAGCTATACTAATGACCTCCTTTTCCCATCCTACCTGAACTAGTGAACCACAAGGGGACCCCAAAACCCAAAACCAAAGGAAAGAGGAAAGACCCTAACAACATACAGATATAGTTCATATTTTGGGATGCATGAAGAAAGTAAAGCACAACTAGGGAACAAATTTCATGGCCAATGACAAAATATTCCTCATTATAATGGATTAAGTCAGATAGTTCCTCAAGGAAAAGTAAATAACTCAAGTGTGTATGACGTAATCATGACTTCCATCATACACTGTGAGGCACTAGTCAAAATGTTCGCTAACATCCCCATTAGTGAGGACATCACTATTAATGAGAAATATATCCATGTGATAATGGTTTCTTCTTCACCAAGGGAAGGGAATTCAACATCACTAGTGTTTTATGATAGTGAAATTAGCCAACCCCCAAAATGGTAAAGTGACTAAGGCTCCTCTTTTCATCACGATTTGGGTGGGCTATTTTAAGGTGCATTGAGTGCTTGTTGATGATGGGGCAATAAAAAATATCATCCCATGTACCATCATTGAATTCTTAGGCTTAATAGAACATATACAGCCTATAATTACCACAACTCTCAAGTCCTTCAATGGGTCAAGTGTTGTTGTCAATGGGTCTATCTCCTTAGACTTTGTACCTAGTGAGAAATTCCCCACAATCATTAATTTCATGTTGGTGGAAGACATTCTAGGGTTTAACATTATCTTGGGAAGATCTTGCTTGGCTTAATTATAAGCCATGTATTTACGTATCCATCAAGAGATTCACATTCCTTATAAGGAAGGTGAAATCATCATTCATGATGATAATGCGATTTCCCTGGCTATCAATAATATAAATATAAAGTAGGGATCTAAAGTGGAGCTTTAGAAGGAAACTCCTAGCCATGAAGTCCACCAACCCAAGAGAGAGAAGCAAGCCATGAACAACAACAATGAGCAATAAGATGTGTTATGGTATGAACTCCCTTTCAACATCATTAGTAAAGGGAATGGTGAGTACAAACCTATGCAAAATAGGCCTTATACATTTCCTAACCTTTCAAAGATTAGGAAGAGTCTATACAAGTGATGTGCATCACTACTCCTTCCATGCTACACCCTTGCAACCTTTACAACCACATGTATCATAACCATTTAGCCTAATTTTTCTATTTGTTGACTAGTTATGCCATTATATTTCTATGTTTTTCTATACTTTTTATGCATATAGCCTAGAAGATTATTTTAGTAGCATTTATATTAATTAATGTTTTATGTATTTCTTTGCCTATTTAGCATGATATAAACTAAAAAACCATAAAAATTTTAAAATAGAAAAAACATTACAAAAAATATGAATTTATTTTCAATATCATGGGCCCACCATGGCCTTAAACTAGTAGCATAACATGGCCTACCATAGCCTTAAACTAACAACATAACATGGCCCACCATAGACTTAAACTTGCAATGTAACATAAGCTCCCATGGCCTTAAACTAGCAAAACAATGCAACCTATGCTCACCATGGTCTAAAACTGACAAACACCTCTTTTATTCTATTTATGTTTAGCCTATAATCACATCAAATAGCTATTTAAATTTATAACCAAAATAATGAACATAGTCATTTACAATGTTTATAACACTAGAGAAATATCTATAGCCAAAATGAATCAAAAATTTAAATTAAAAATGTTTATAATATACATAGCCATGGCCACATTGTGTGGTAAAATGTCAAAAAGTAATAATAGTCATCTATAACATAGTCTTGGCTTAAAATATCCATCAACAGAAATATAAAAGAATATAGCAAACAAACTATAATAGGTAGATGGATTATGCTAAGAGGCATCCAAAGGAGGAAGTGGTGGATCATCCCCACCCTCACTGCTATGGCTACTAATGTCTACTAATGTCTAAATTACAATAACACATAGCCAATAAGTAACTAATAGCCAAAACTATAAGTTAAACAAAACCATAACTTAAAGTAAAACTAAAACATAGAATGCATCAAACCTATGGGGAATTCAGCTCATGACTTTTGGGGGTAGATGTTAAAGGTCATTCTTCAAAAAATGAAGAATCAAATCCCTAATCATATTGGCTTAGTTAATATTTGCAAAATCAATGCTTGTAAAGATGTCAGTCCTATCTACTATGGTCTAAGTAGGTGGTTCTTGGGTAATGGTAGCCATAGAGGTCTCACCTATAACACTAGTAATCTAAGGAGTAGGGAATTTCTTCATTGTAAGAGTGCGCTCAAAGCGCTAGTAGGTACTCTCCTCCTAGATCCCCTAAATGAATAGCTCTCTCTTGCATTGTTCAACTAAATCCTCTTTGAGCCACTTTAGATAGGCCTCATGATTAGCCTTATATTGTTTCTTTTGGTCTTGTTATGTCATACCCCACTCTAGGATCCAAGCACAGTGATCTTCCAATCCTGAACCTTCTAAGAGATAAGGTCTATCTACATCCACTGCTTTGCCATCTCCCATGAGAGCACTACCTTGTCTTGGATGGCATGCTAGTAGCAGGCCCATGTGATCTCTTTGGTCCAAAATTTTCCTAAGTTAACCACTTGGGCTTCCATAGAGGCATTGTAGTCTTGGAGATCTCTAATCACCTCCTCTAGTTGTTGAGTTTTCTCTCTTAAGGCCACAAACTACTCTCAGAGATATTTGTTGGACCTCTCCATCTCCTATGAATTTTTTGCCCAAAAAATGCTAGATTAGTAGTAGCCTCATAAAACTTCAAGGGTATAGTAAATACATTAAAGGAAAGCTTTAGCAAGGAGTCAATCTCCATGTCTCATCTGGGCTTCCACTCCATAGATGGCACTACAAAAACATGAAATATAACCATAAACATAGCTTACAATCTAAGATAGCCATGAAATGAACACAACCTATAACATAGCAAGACTACTAAAACATAGAAAATAAAGTTCTTACCTACTTAGGTGCAACTTGTTGCAACTGGTCAATGATGTTCTTAGCCATCTTGTGCATGAACTCCACCTTGTTTGGGGCCTCTAACCATGGTTTCACACAAAAATTAGGGATAGGAACTCTCACAGGTGGCTCAGAAACTACTATAAGCATAAAAATCATCAAATGGTTAGGATGAAATCCAAACCTGAAATAATAGTATATAACAAGAGGTGTTAAGACATGTGCATACCTAGCTCCTCCTCTACCTCATTTGGGATGATGACAAGAAATGTACCTAGTACTGGCTCATGGAACAAAGTATCTAGATCATCTATATCTATGTCAGTGAATCCTTTAGCCTCATGCTAATGTAAGAGTGCCTCCTCGACATCCCTTTTTTTCTCCTATGTTGTAGTGGTTGCATGTCTATGTGCTTCCTCCTCTATGGTAGCTTAAGCTGCCATGTTTCAATGTTTGTCTACAATCATAACATATAGAAAATGAATTTGCACATGAAACCATAATGTAGTCATAAGATCTTAAAACATAGAATAGCTGAAACATAGATAAAACATACCTATGACTATCTAATGTGGTGTCTCAAGATTAAACTTAAGCTTCTTTTAAGTGGGTTACTTTGATACTGGTAGTGCTTCCTCCACATGCCTCTTGAGCCTACCCTTGGCTATCCCTTTAGCTTCTCTACATCACCGTTTGGCCTCTAGGATGTTCACCAGAATTGTCAGGGGTTCATCCTTTGTGCTATCAAGAAATTTGCATCACCTAACATGAAGATCCTTGGTGGTAATTGATAGCGAATCATCCATCTCATTTGGAAAGATCTAGGCTTGCATGGTTGGATAAATGTGCTTTATTCAAAGCTTAGAAAGTTGCTCTAGGTCTTGGATGACCCATTGCCTATTTTACCATACTACTAGGAACTCTATGAAAACTTCAAGTAACCTACAAAGAATGCAAAATGCATGTGGATTATGTTAGAGGTGTCATCACATAGTTTGAGAATATCCTCCTAAATCCCAATATCCAAATTAACGATCCAATTGAATTTGGTATCCTCCATCAAGACCCTCTTAAAGATCCACACTTGTGCAATGTCAAATACTTTCTTTTATGATAATAGTTGAGGAAACACATGCAACTTGAGCAACGGATATGATGCCTTTGCCTCAAGGTTCATGAAGCTGTATATGAAAATCTTGGAATGGTCCATACAAGCACTAAGCCACTCCAAAATTTCCTCATGATGGACCACTTCCTTCACTATTCTGGTGGCAACCTTCATCCCATTAGCAAGCATATCAAACAAGTTGTAAAAGGTTCCCTCATCAATGGATATGGTAATTGGCACACCTCAAATTGCAGTGTTGAAATTATCAACTTCTTTGTCGAAGGAGTCAATGACATATAGCATCTTGGCAACAATGATGAAAGGGATAGGTGCCATAAACACATTAAGAAAATTTGCATACTCAATGTTTGTTTGGATGTATCTAGGTGCCTATCCATTCAACCACTCCTGTGAGGGTATCCTCATGATGTCCTAAAATTGATAAGGTAACTTTGGCAGAGGTGGAAGGTCCTACAAGACAACAATCAAATGTTTAACATCAACATAGGCATGTTTGATAACTAGTTAAAAACAATAGAATACTTAAAACCTTAGTGACAATAAAACATTAGGCATTATAACTCTTATGTTTACCTTTCTTCTTCTTGCTCAATGTGGCTAAAGCAGAGGTCCTAATTGCAAAGGTCTGATCCTAAGTACTCTTGAAGTGCATCCACTAGTTGTGTATCATCTTGTTGGCCACACACTTATTTTAGATGTGGTTGAATTTCTTACTGTATCCATCAAAGTCCTATATTAACTATTCATACACAATAGTCCTAATTTGAGGGCCCTTCATAAATACATCTAAGGTGGTTTGAGCTACCACCAAGGTTTGATCATTAGTAATGCAACCTTGATCATTGACCCTATACTTGCAAGAATTTCATAAAACTAACAAAGTTAGAAAAGGTAGTTAAGCCAATAAAGAAAAAAAACATAAAAATACTATAACAAAAATGCTTATCCCTATAGATGATATATGGTGCTAGGTGGTTTTTGAAACAATGTGTGGACTTTTTGTGCCACCATTAGGATATTTGTGCATAGTCTTGATATTTGTGAGGTAGCATGAACTAATGATGTTAACTTCTTCCTCTACCACCTAAGGTGGTGGCTCATCAATGATGTACCTGGTGATCAAACTAGATGCTCATAGCATTAGTGTCTCCACTATGATCTTGACCACATTCATAGAAAACTGTGACCACAACATCACACTAAAATTCTATCGGATATAGACAAGGAATTCCCTTTTCCTTACCCAAAACCATAGTGAGACCTTGTCCAAGGTCATATTAGGCAAAGGAGTGTTTGCCTTAGCATGGCCAATGTAGCATAAAATTCCCACTAACTCACAAATGATGAGTAGGGGCTTCAAGAAGACCCTACATGGAAAAGTAAAAATATCATGACCAATCGAAATTTCTCAAGAAGTTTGTAAAAACATCCTAGTTGGGGGTGAAATTAGTCTCTATAAAAAGTTATAAGGTGTTTATTCAAGTTTACTTAAGAAATTCATAACAATGTTATTACAACATTTTATAGCCTTATACATCATGGCCAAAGCATTATAGCCTAGATAGCACATCAAATTAATACTTAACCAAATTTAGAATCTAGGAAATAGCCAATAGCATGAATATTAACAAAAATAGTAAAATTTCTTATAACCTTCAAAACAAAATTTAGAGCATTACAAAAATTTCTAAACATCCCCAAGGACATGGAAGTTGACAAAAGAAATCTCTAAGTATGTCAATCACATTCATCTCCAAAGGGGTAAAGTGTTACAACCAAAATTTAGCCTTATTAACATAACCTAGATCAAAAATTTGTTAAAAATCCATCGTAGCTCCAATTTTAGTGATTCCATCATGGAAGGAATTCTAAAATCATAGCCTTTTAGCCATGTCCAGTACAACTAGAAGCACATCACTATCTTTACATAAAACATAGCCAAAATAGAAAAACTATAGTCATCAACCTCAACCCCCTTTTGTGTAGGATTGGGAGAAAATTCACCAAAAATTCATTTGAGATTCATATAGAGTGATTCCATCACGATTTGAAAGCTTCAATTGATCCCTACGCATTCACACTCAACAAAAATTAAAAAACATTGCTATTTATTTAGAAAAAAATTCATTATCTTGGATAAAAATTTTAAAATGGCACAAACACCTTTTACACGAGTTTAGTAAAAAATTCATTAAAAAGTCATTTCAAGTCCATAGGGAGTGATTCCACCTTTATTGGAAAGCTGAGACCAAGACCTACCTAGGCATAACTAAAACCTATCCAAAACCCCTACCATTGTTTTATAAAAAAATTGTGAATTTACATGAAATTTTGGAAAATGGTATAAAAACCTAAGTGCACAACCTCAATTAAACAACAATAACTTTGTCATTATAAACCCAAATTAAAGGGGATCATAGCCATTGGAAAGATTAACATAACCATAAAAACCCATAACATTAGATTTTTCCAAACCTAAGCTGCTTTCTTAAGAAAACATACAAAACCTTGCTTAATTTTTTCATAAAAAAAAAACACCTAAAAAACCCAAAACTTGTAAAATTTAACTTAATCTAGCCATGAAATGAAGCCATCATAGCCAAACTGACTTATACCCAGATAACAACACACAAAAATAGGAGGGTAGGATTTTATTAAAATTAAATTTTTACAAACATTAAAGCCTAGATCTAAGAAAAATGGCCCCATCCATACCTAGAAAAATAAGAAAAATAGCTATAAACTAAAGGAAAAATGGTTAGAACTACCTACCTTTAGGTAGCCATAGATCAAGCCTAAATGGTAACTAGTTTAGGAAGTCCAAAAAGATTTCTAGAATTCTCATCAGGTTTTTAGATCAATGGATTCTTACTTTTTCCTCCATGATGCTTGGGTGTCCTAACTATGCCAACTTTGGAAATATTTCAAATCTAGATGGAATGAAGGTTCTATGTTGGCTAAAGAGAAGATATGATGATTTCACATTGAATATTAATGATTTTTACAATAAAAAAATCCTTACTTAGGCTCTCCTCTAGTGTGTTATGTGTGGGAATGACAATTTATGATGGTTGTTAACAAAATTTGATAATAAAAATCCAATTTAAACCTAAACGTCCATCTCCAAATCACTGTTGCCAATTTGGTTCACTAGAACTCAAAGAACACTAAAGTGCAAGGAGAGGAAAGTCTTTCCCAAACTAGGATTGATGGGAGATAACTTTAAATTTTAAAATTTTAAATTTTGGACAATGGACCCCACCATATGACTTCTCTCTTAGCCTAAAAACTACATCAACATTGGGGTTTTGATTCCTTCAACACTTAGAAACTTGTCCAAGCCTTAACCCCCATGCATCCACACTAGGAATACCATGCCTAGTGTGAATACATGTCTCCCACCTCATAGAAACCTTAAAACCAAACTTTCTTGGCATTTTTGGTAGCTACAACACCCCCCCTCCATGTATTTAAATTTGGGCTTGAAAAGGGGGTTGGACCTTATCAAAATTGGACACCTTGGGTTTTCAAGCTAGGGCAAAAATACCTAGTGTGTATCCATTCTTTCTTTCAAACACCCATCTAGCCTAAGTTTGACCCCCAAAGTGGACCCACATGACCTAGGACCCCTCTAATCATCCTTGGAAATCCTAAAACCTCACCAAATCCAATCAAAAGTACTCAAAAACTAAGGATTTGGTGGTTCCATGTTGGGGGAGGCATCATCCATGCTAATCATCCTAGCCTCAACATGCATGAATGTGGAAATGATCAAAACTACATAAATCAACTACCTAGTAGCTATTTTTCAAGCCTAACACTCCCTCATAGCCTTTAGTAGCCTAGTTTGACATTTAGACAAGTTTATTTTCCATCCATAGCCTATTCCACATTGATAAACCTCTTCCCTCCATGCTACCTAGGATGGAGCTAGCTTAGAAACCTAGGGGTCATGTAAGAAAACCTCATTTATGACCTAAAATAGCTAAATGACCTACATTGGTGATCCCTAGACCCTACTAGAACCTTTTAGACCTTTCAAATGTCTCAAAAGTAGTTAAAAATGGTACAAAACTACCATCCCTCTTTCATCCATGCTGGGGCCATCATGCCCAACATGGAAGAAGAGGGGTTTATTACATGAGATACTTAGGAACCTCCAAAATGCTAGATTTTGACACCAAGTATCAACCAATGATACTGACAACCCTAAATGCTAGCATGCATGGTTGATTCTATATCAAACTGGCCTAGATATGATATTCTTGGTTCATCCATGCTAGGGGAGACATCTTCCATGCTAGATGGTATAGAAATATTATGGATGCAACTAGGAAGATTAGTAGGAAGTCCCAAATGCATCAAAATGACATCAAATTACCTTACACTAGTAGCAAAACCTTGATAGCACTTCCAAAAGCCACCAAAATGTCAAAAATCAACAAAACACAATCCCATAAGATAATTCCATGCTGAGGTAGAACATCATCGACATTAAGCATCCTAGCCATAGTGTGCATGAAGGGGAAAAGTTAAAACTGTTGAAATTTTCATGAAAACTAACTTCCACAAGCAACTCAACCCTTCTAGAAGCCACCAGACTTCTAGAATTCAATTCAAATAGTCCAAAATTGTTCCCCTTGAAGTCTCCATATTGAGAGAGATCCCATCCATGCTAAGCATCCTAGCCCTAGTGTGGATGGAGGTAAGAAGCCTAAAAACCACCTAACAATTGTTAACGTGATTAGATTTTAACTCTAGGTATCAACAATCAATACTAGTAATCCTAGAGACCCACATGCATGGCTAGAAATCACACAAAGTAGTAAAAAGTAGAGTCCCTTAGTTCTTACATGTTGACAGCCATCTCTTCAATACTAGCTAGCATAGAAACAATGGGGAACTTAATGATGACTTAAGAAAATCACTTAGATAACTCAAATAGACACTGGACAACCTTGTGTACATCCTAGGACCATGTTTGCACCTTCCAAGATCCTCAAACACTACAAAATTAATTTCACATAGCCAAAAATCTTCTCCCCTTGATCTTCCTAGATGGATCCACGTTGGGCATTCCATCCTTACCATGGAAAAAATAGGAAAGCTTAGAAAAACACTTAGGAACACCCAAAATTACCAAATTTTGATATGAAACCCTAGCCCTTGACTTTGGTAACTCTAGGAGTTGACATGCATAGTCTATTGTGATCAAAATTTGCCCAGATCTAGTATTCTTATTTCATACATTTTAGAAAAGGCTCCTTCCATGTTGAAAATCATGGAAACAAGGGGATGAAGTTCCCTTTCCACTTTTGGTGATAGGATGGCACTACTAGACACCAAAAAACTATGCTAGAGAAGCCTATGATCCTCTAGCCTTGAGATTATGCTTGTTTGATTTTATTTTGGCCTTCAAAACTTCATCGCCATAGTCTTACACACTAGAGCAACTCCCTCAGTGTGGAAACAAGGGGATGGAAACTTAGATACCATTAAATGACCTATAAACATGACCATAATTAGACAAAAACTTGGAAAATCATGATCTATAATCCTAAGAGCCTATAAACTTGGTTGATGTGCTTCCAACCCATCCCAAAGTGATGAGTGGTGAGGTACCACTACACTCAACCATATGAACATGAGTGTGTACGCATGATCTAGTCAAACTCTGTAAACAAACTAGTTGTGGTATCTAGATAGTTACACATTGATTGTAGTTCATTGTCTTTCCACCTGACCTAGTATTTTCTTTGCCACATATGGTTTAGTCTAGAGTGAGGTGAATGATGGTATCGTAAACTAATGCTACTCCTAGAGATGATGGGGAAAAAATTACTTGAACACTACTAGATATGCTATTGGGTTACCAAGTAGTTACACTTAAATGTTCATGATTAAATTGTACTCATTCCACATTAACAATCGGAAGTGTAATTGCCAATAAAGGAAATATTAATTAAAAATACAATAATAAATAATTAACAATTAAAGTAATTAAAAGCTAAATGAATGCTGCAATGATGGAGTAATCTCAATCTTTTTTTCCAATCATGTGTGTGTCCAAGTACGTCACACTCGAACAAAGATTTCGTACAATTACAATCATCACATTGTGGGCATGCACTAGGGAAAGTAATCTAACTCCTGCAGAAACAAACTATAAGAGCTTCACTACAACTTGAACAAAAGGTGCCATAAATGTGGCAGGTGCATGCATATTTATAGTGAAAAACGGACTCTCCATTGATGAGGCCATGTCAACACATGTAAAGATGAGTCGACAGGGTCACGTTGACATAGTTACATCGACAAAGCCTCGTCGACATAGCCTAGCTGATGCAGTAGGCTTCATCACAAAGTCATAGAACAAGTGCATCCACATCCTTCCATGATTGATCCATCATGTTCAACATGGAAAATGGGGCGAAGTAATTTGAAGTAATTTTGACACTCAAAATTGACTTAAATGACCTCACAATGAAGCTAGAGAATGCATAACTCCTAGATCTACATCCTAGTAGTTAATTTAACCTTTCTTTTTAGCTTTGATTTGTATCCTCCATGTTGATACCCCTCCTAGAAACATTCATCAACATGAAAGAAAGGTGGTAAAGTTTCAAAACCTAATTTTTGGCCTTTATTGACCTTTAAACTACCCAATTTTGACAAATATGGCCTTGCATTGCCTTGGGAAGGCCCTCGAACTTCAATTTTTCACCTTTAGATGCTCCAAGATATACTTTCCTTCATTTTCACACTAAGAACCACTCCTTCCATGCTAGCTAGCATGGAAATAATGGGGATCCAACATGGAATCCTTTAAACCCTTGATTTTTAGGTTTAAATAGCCCAAAAGTAACCCTGATTGATGTCCAAACATACCTTATAACATTGTAACTCTAAAGAAAGGATCACTAAGACATAACACTAGAAACCCTCACTTCTTTTTGGACCTATATTACCCAATTTTTACCATGTGTAGCTTGTTTTGCTTGATTTTGCCTTATTACATGATGTTTTGACTTATTTTTTGCCTTGTGTTGCATTGTTGACCTTCTAGACCTAGTATAGAATTTACAGTCTTATATTTTCTTTATTTGCCTTATTATAGTCTTATTTACCTCTATTTAGCCTTGTTTTGGTATCAAATTGTGTGGTTTAGCCTTCCTTAACCATAATTTGGCACCATGTGACGATGGCCCACAATGGTCTTAAACTAGCATCATGACTACCTAAGGCCTAAAACTGGAAACACTATGCCCCTTGTTGACCATTTTTAGCCTTATTTCTAATAATTCCCTTTATTTGGCCCTTATTTCACTTTTTTGCTTGCTTTTATCCTATTTATAGCCTTGGATGATCTTGTTTGCATTAGAATAGCATGTATTTGCATAATTTTATAGTATTTTAGCATTGTTTATTTACTTTTATCCAAATGCCACTTAATATGCTTTTTGTTGACATGTAGGACCAAAGTAGGAGTACTTGGAAGTAGACTAGCTTGAATTTGTGCCTACATTGACTCTATGATGATATAGAATGGTATATTGACCCTGATTGCTTAAATCTTGAGCTGGAGAGTGATGTTGACTACATAGCCTTAATAGAGAAACCTCTAGAATTGCCTGAAAACCTAGTCAAAACCCTTGACATATAGGTGGGAAACATAACCAAATACTCTCTAGTTGAGGTTCCTATCACAACACATGCTGAGGAGAAAACATTTAAACTAATTTTTTCATTGAAACCTCAATAGACTCAAGACATCATCAAGGTACTACAAGGTAATATTAAGGTCTTTACCTAGTCATATGAAGATATGCTAGGTCTAGACCCATATTTAGTCTAACATAATATCATACTAGATCCTAGCATTAGACTAATTAAGAAAAATGTATGCAAAATTGGACCTAATTTGGCCTTGGAAGTTCATGATGAGATCTCAAAGCTCTACTAAGTTGGTTTCATTAGGGTTGTCAACTATGCAGAATGGATGTCCAATATAATCGTAGTCCATAAGAAAAATATGAGTATCCATATTTGCATCAATTTTTGAGACCTAAATAAAGAGAATATCAAGGATGACTTCCCTTTACCTATTATTGATTAACTTATCAATACTATGGTTGGACATGCCTTGTTTCTCTTTATGGATGGATTCTTGGGATACAACCAAATTTGGATCAACCCAAAGCACCAATTTAGCATGACCTTCATGATCCCTTGGGGTACTTTTGCTATACTATGATGTCCTTTGGCCTTAATAATGCAAGTGCAATCTATTAACAAGTCATAACCTAATCTTTAATGATTACATGCTAGGTTTTCTCAATAACTATGTAGATGATATAGCTATTATGTCCAAAGTGACCAATGATCATGCTAATGACCTAGATCTTATGCTTAAATAATGCATCAAGTACAAGCTTAGGCTCAACCCTAAGAAATATTTCTTTGGTATCAAGACTAGTATCTAAAGCACAGATACATGTCAATCGTAATAAGGTTAAGTCCATATCCAAATTAGTAGTACCTACCAACCTTAACGAGCTTAAGGAAATACTAGGCAAATTAAAACTTATTCATAGGTTTATCGCTAGGCTTATGGATAAGTTACAACCCATGCAACACTTTCTTAATAAAGAGGTTCACTAGGAGTGGATGACTCAATGTCAAGTGGCCTTTAAAAACCTTAAGCAAAATTTGGCATAACTATCAATAGTCTATCCTCTATAAGAGGGTAAACCATTTTACATCTATCTCACCATCTCTAACATGTCCATTGCCTCTCTACTTTGTCAAAATTTGATGATGGAGTAGAGATGCCATTGTACTACCTTAGCCATGCATTATTTTCATATGAGACTTGATACATGGAAGTGGAGAAGTATTGTCTAGCACTAGTCTTCTCATTGAATAAGTTAAAACACTACCTCTTTAAAAACCAAGTCAACATCATTTGTAAAGATAACATACTCAGATCCATAATGATCAACATCTACGAAAGTAGCCATATAGCCTGATGGAAAGCCATAACCATAGCATTTTGCCTGCATTACATCTCTCAATTATCAATTAAAGCTCAATCTATAGCCATCTGTATAACTCACAATATCACCTATTGATGACCAAGAAACCATAGATCCTAAGTTCACTAATGAACACATTAATGCTATTAGCCAAGTGCCTGAGGACTATGAGGCAATCATGCACCTTGAAGGAGCTTCAACTACCCATGAGGCTAGTGCAGCTACCATCATAACATTCCCATCTAGTGAAACCTAATCCTTCACCTATCATTTCAAGTTTTCATGTAGCAACAACATAGTAGAGTATGAGGGTTTTATTAGAGGGATGATGGTAGCTCATGAACTAGGAATTAGATGTTGAACAATCAAAGGCAATTCTCAACTTCTAATTAACCAAGTGACTAAGGTCTCTGTGTGTAAATACAAACACTTACAACCTTATTGTGACCTAGGGAAGAAATTGTTACAACAATCCTTAGATGCTGATATATAACACATATCCCAAAACAAGAATGATAAAGCCAATGCCATTTCAAGGTTAGCCTTCAATGTGGCACTAGATGTGATTAGCAAGTTTCCTATCCTAACTATGGATTGTGTTGTTCCCATCACTTTTAACATTAAGGATACCTTTGTGGTCATCATTCATACTGATCCTACCATGGAATGGTATGAAAATATAAAATTTTACCTTATTCATGGAGAGTCCTCACAAGGCTTGACTACTACTCAATAGAATGTTGTATGCAAACAATTGAAATAGTATATCATCATAGGTGATAACACATTATGTAAACAATCCTGCAATGGCATATTACTAAAGTGCTTATGTAAAACTAAAGCTAGAATAGTCCTAAAGGAGGTTCAAAAGGGTGTTTGTGGAGGACATATAGGACCTAGAGGTATGATCATTAAGATTAGATGGTCAGGCTATTACTAGCGCTATATGGAAAGTGACTACTTATAGAATGTTAAATGTTGTGACACATGCTAATGGCATAGCAACCTCATACACATACAACTGATTAAGTTCCATACTACTCAGATAACTTGGTTGTTTCAATTATGGGGTTTGGATATCATTAGATCTAAGTCTTCTGTGGGACATAGATTCATCATCACCATAATCAAATACTTTACGAAGTGGGTTGAAGCTATTTCCCTAAGGAAGACTACATCCAAAAAAGTCTATAAATTTATTCTAAATAACATTATAGCCTATTTTTGCATACCCATGACCATAGTCATATACAATGGACCACAATTTAGTAGCCAAGAAACAAAGGATTTCTATCATGACCTAGGCATTAAGCATTCCTTCTAGTCACCTTATTACCCTCAATCTAATGGACAAGAAGAAGCAAGCAACAAGGCCATCATCAACTTGCTCAAGAAAATTCTCAATAACAACAAGAAAAATTGGCATGAGCAACTTGTCTATGAAATTTGGGCCTATCATACAACTTACTATACACCAATTGATGTAACACCTTATAGCTTGGTTTATGATTTTAAAGCTATTTTACCTCTTGAATTGCATGTGCCATCACTTTGTGTGGCTCTAAATGACTTCATAAAATACAAGAAAAGTAAGGAGATGTAGACAATGGACATGGACTCAATTGAGAAGTAATGCATACAAGCGCTTACTCATGTTGAACAATATCAAGAAAGGTAGAAGTAACAACACCACCATAACTTGACCAAGTCTAAGATCAAGAAAGTTGACCTAGTCCTCAAAGCTATTTGTGAGTATGTAGATAAATTCTCAACCAATTGGGAATAGTCCTTCCTTATCACTAGAGCCTATGGCAATAGAGCATTTAGAATTTCTAACATCAATGGGAATGAGTTGGATAATCTAGTTAATCATTCCTATCTAAAGTCATATTACATGTAGCCAATGACCATCAACAAGCAAGCCTACTTTAACATAATCTATTGAGTCCTTAAACTATTAATATGACCTACCAAGACCTAAAATTGGTGTAAACATAGCCTCCTAAGGCCTTATACTAATAATACAGGCTACCAAGGCCTTAAACTAGTCCCACAGTCCACTATGACCTTAAGCTAGCACCACAGCCTGCCACAACCTTAAGCTAGTACCATGGCCTTAAACTAGCAACATTGGTCAACTCAGTGAATTGATTTTGTTATTCTATGTGGGATATATGCATTTAAATATTATAACATGTTCTATTTGCTTGGTTTTCTTCTACTCTTGGAGTTGTGTTTGTAGAATGAAGCGTAGGACCATCATAAGGGTACAACTCATTATGGTAGCAAGTCACCATGAAAATGTGATGTGCATGATTTGATAAGTTTTTCCTACTTTGTCAAGAGTTCTTGTACCATTGACCTACCTCTAGAAATACTCCTTGAGCCCAACCCTATAGCCTAATTATGACCTTCCAAACATTGGAAAACAATGTTGACCTCTTTTTGCCACTCATGTATAATAGTCATATGATACCTCTTCATCATGCTCCAACCTCAAGTCCATTTAAATGTAACATAGCTCATTGAGTGGAAGAACTATTAAGTCCATCAAGCATAAAACATCTGACTTCAATGGAAAAAAACAAGTCCATTGAATGTAATGCAACTTAGTCAATGGAAAAACCATATCAAGCCAACCATGGAAATGAGACCCAATGAAGGTCTGACCCAATAGAAAAAAAGGGGGAGTGAAGTGATTATGTCCTCAAATGCATTTGCTGACTAACAAACACTTCAAAACATGTTAATACCACACTATATTCATGATGTCAACACTTTTAATGCATTGTTAGCCTTCATGATCATCTTCATAATGATCACTATCATCATCTCATCATAGTCTTACCCCATCATCACAAGCACTCTTCAACATGGTTTGAAATGATTGGCTCAAGAATGAATAGGGAACATTAGTGGTGGACCTATAGTGGTGTTTTATATTCTTTGTTGATGCCTCTTAGGTTAATCCTCTAGACACCAACAAAGAGGGACCATTGAAACACCACAAAACATTTCATGTTGTAACTAATTTCCATCATGTAGCCCTCACCCCATAAAACCTACAGCAAAACTTTGTTGTAAATGTGAGGATTTTAACCCATGGAGGAAAATATTGCATGCTTCATACTTTCAAGGTTGAAAAATGCATTGTAAGCAATCAAAGCCTCATTTCCCAAGGTAAAGAGTCACCTAGTATCTATATTTGGGCTTTGGGTGGGGGGATGTCAAAAATGCCTTTTGGGATGCCAAAAATGGCAATTTGATGGGTTTCATGGAGGGCATACACTTTTCTAAGCTAGAAACACCTACAAGGGTAAACCTCATCTACCCTAAGCATGTAGGGATAAAACCTCCCTCCTCAGCATGGAAGCCTTTCCCCTCAGTGTGGAAAGTTTACCTCTTAACATGGAAGTTTTTTCCTAGCATGGAGTCCCCATCTCAAGCATAGAAACAACATCCCCCTACTCTGGAAGCAACATAAGTAGGATTTATACACTCCATTAACTTCAAGGTTGACCAACCACTTTAGCATGGAAGATTGAAGGCCTACATAGAAGATCTACCTCCAACATAGAAGGTGTGCCCTCATTACTATTTATAGTAAATGGAAAGACCATGGGGTTTGGCACTTACTATATATGGTAAACCCCCAAATTTGGGCACCCATCTCACCTATACAAGGTAGAAATTTGTTGTAATTTTCAGCTAAACTGTTAGCCAATTTGTAGCAAAAATCATGGCCCAAAACCTATAAAATCAAAACATCAACACCCTTTCAAGGTTTCACACATTGGCATTGTGAGCACATAGCGCTTTTAACTTCCAATAGCTATTAAAACCTTGCAAAAATGCAACTTCTTGAAGCCTCTCAATGTGGAACCCCTACAACCCTATTCCCCCCTTTATTATCCCCTCTTCGAATTGTGCATTTTTGGTTTCAATGCTACATTTATAGGATCCCCAACTCCCAACATGTAGTAGTTTTGTAGCCATAAATCCCCTACTTTTCTCATCTCCCATTAGTGTACAATATTGTAGATCTAAAGTTTGCAGTAGAGAAGGTTCGATTACATCAAGAGTGGCTGAGTACCTAAATCATGAAGTGGATCACATCAGCTTCAATGGGTTCTAAACTCCTACACAGGTGAACACCTTTTTTCTCTCTTTAGAGAAACGTTTGTACACATCCTTCAACTTATTCATTAATTGTGTAAATAAAGTTTTAAAATTTTACTTTGTATGAAATATAGTTTGCATTTGGTTTCCAGATCTGCATTATTGCTATTTGCATCATTCATTTTGCATTTTGTAAGTCCTTGGGTGATTTGCCATACCTTTAAGGGCACCTTGAATTCCATTTTTCAAAGGTCTTGGGGATTTTGGGTTGAGGCTGCTATGCTAGATCTTTCATTTTTCTAGTGATTGATTTTTCTACTTGAAACAATAAATGAACTAAAAGTCCAATATTAATTAATTGGTGCTTTTGCTACAAGAATTTTATTTGGTGATTCATGATAATAAGAAATATAAAAATTTAGTGGTAGATCATTTGTCCATATTGGAGAATAATGTAGATTTGGAGACATCTCACACATTTAATGATTCATTTTCAAATGAGCAATTTTTTTCCTATTGGGCTAATTTTGTTATTTCTAAGGTTTCAAATCCTTTGTATGCAAATATTGCTAATTATTTAGCTCTATAAAAACTAAAAAAATCTTGGACTAAAGGATTGAGACATGCCTTCATCATCAAGGCACAATAGTTCATTTGGAAGGATCCATTCTTGCATAAGATTTGCAGAGATCATATCATTTGACAATGTCTACCAAAACAAGAACAATAAGAGGTAATTGCTTTCAACCATGATGGAATGTGTAGAGGTCTCTTTGCAGGTAAGAAAACTTAATAGAAAACTCTCCATGCTAGCTTTTATTGTCCTACTTTATTTAAAGATAGTTATGAATATTGTAAGAGATGTGATCAATTCTAGTGAATGGGAGAACTCAAAAGATGATAAGACATGCCATTATTACCTATCTCAATGGACTGTGAGCCCTTTGATTGTTGGATCATAGATTTCATTGGCCCTTTTCATTCAAGAAACTCTTGTAAGTATATTTTAATTTCCATTGATTATGTCACCAAATGGATTTTGGCAAAAGCAACTAGGCATGATGATGTTAAAAAATTAGCTAGGTTCTTATGAGAAGACTTATTTTCATGCTTTGGACACCCATGATCATAATTACTAATTAAGGCACACATTTTGTTAATGATATAATGGAGAAATTATTACATAAAGTAGGAATTACACATTGTATTTCTACTACCTATCATCCACAATCAAATGATTTAGTTGAAATTATGAATAAGGAAATCAAAAAATTTATGTAGAAAGTTGTAGGAAAGAATAGAATAAATTAGTCTTATCATTTGCTAGATGCATTATGGACTATTCATACATCATTTAAGTCATCTCTTAGTTTTACCTAGTACAAACTAGTATTTGGTAAGCAATGTTTTATTTCCACTTTGATACAAAATAAGTCCTTTCAAATGCAATGGTAATTAAAAATGAACATGGACTAATGTATTTCTACTCATTTATTAACTTTGAACCATTTACATGAAGATCAAATGAATGCTTTAGATAGGCAATGTTTGTATAAGAAAAAGATGAAAATATGGCATGACAAGAAGATCATGAGGAAGTTATTCTCAAAACGTGATTTAGTGTTATTATTTAGTATGAGGGTAAAAAATTTTGTTGGTAAATTAGTATCAAAATGGTAAGGACCTTTCAGAGTTATTAAGGTCTCAGGTAATGGCACTATTGACATTTCTAGGTCTAGTAGTTATGAGTCTTTTTGCGTGAATGGTCAATGACATACATATTATTTTCGACAAAATCCCTTCCTTAATAATATGAAAATTACCTTATCTAATTCTTCTTCTCAGCAAGCTAAGAATAGTTTGATCATTGACTCATTTTGAATGGGTCCTTATGAGATTGTTTGATCTTCATGCTTCTTATTGTGATAGGTTAATAACTTTGTTATGATGTTATTTATCTTCTACATGTATTGGGTGAAAGGTACTATGAGCCATACATTATAATTCTATTAATACTTATGCATGGTAGTGATTATTGTTGTTATTAGGTCTTTGGTAGTGTCTATGGTAACATATCTTTCATGGTATTTAAGCATCAGTGAGTTTAATTCATGGAGGTTTGACTTATTCTTTGGAATTGATTGTTCGGAAATTTTGTCTTTAAAACATTTCTAAAAGTTTTATATTTCATTATAAATATAGAAAAGATTAGATTATGAATAAATGTTTTTATCTTTTTAGTTGGAAAGTGATTAAATTCTCTTGAATTGTACTAGACATATTGTTAACTCAATATGTCATCTCATGATGAACTTAAGGCTTTGGCTCTTCCTTAATCAAGAATTTGGGATAAGAGATGCCATGGAATATTAAACATGAATCATGAGGGTACTCATATTGAGTGACTTGTAGAGGGATTAAATCTATACCAAGAGCAAAGTTTCTATTATTTACTAATCATATTCTAATTGCAATACAACAAGAAATCATAACCTATAGCGGATGTAAAAAATTGAAAAAAAATTTCTAACAATAATCTTGTCCTATTACAACCATGGAACTACACCAGGAGCAAAGTTTTCATTGTTTATGGATCATGTTCTAATGGTCATGCAGTAATTCCATAATCACTAGTAGAAAAATAAAAAAAAAGAGAATTATTTAATAAGATGTTTTAGATCCTAAAGTTCTCTCTTGTTCATGGTCAGAAAATAAGGTCATTATGTTTATACATAAAAAGTCTCCATCACCAACAAGAAATATTAGTAGGAAATACTATGTATTTTTGAAATGTGTAGTACTATAAGACATGAATAAGTTGATAAATAATTATTCATGAATGTGTGAACATGACAATGCTATGTATTTCTATTATTCTTTTGAAAATAATTTACTTAAGTTGTCACTAAATGTCTTGATATTTACCAAGCACTAACACCTTACTTAGTCTTCTATAACAAAGTTTTTATTCATTTTTTTTACTTTCTTTTTCCTTAACTTAATTTTCTATTTTCTTTTTCTTAATATTTTTTGGAGAATTATTCTAGACTAGGAAGTATGGGAGAGTGTGACTCACAGTCGCTCGAAGTCTTACTATGGTCTTAAATGCAAGTCATAGTCACCTTGAAAGCTTAATTTATTAACATCTAGCACCTTCAATGGATTACGAATCATAGTTTATCACATTTTGGAATTCATCTTTTCAGGTTTCAAATAGTGCAGATGGCTATGACTAGCATCTTGCTACATTGTAATGTTGTTCTTTCAAATTTTAAAATAGTGTAGATAACTACAACCCATAGTTTGTCACAACTTCAAATTTTTAAAATTTTTTATTTTCATGTTATGAGGGGTTGTGACTTATAGTTGGTTGCAACTTGATTAAAAATGATAAAAAATAAAAGTACATTCCATAATGCAAAACCTCAATTTGCATCATAGAGCACTATAATACACATTTTAGAGCTAAGGTGAGCTACCATTGTGAGCATACCAACTAGATCTGACCTCCAAGACATCATTCCTTTTCAAAATGCCCAAGGTAGGACTTAAAACTTTTGTTCTTTAGCATTTTTTCTCTCGTGTTTTCTGTTGCACACTATTGCAACTAGATTTGAGGCATCAGTGTTATTTTTGGAGTTGAATAAAGACTATATGGATGGCATGTGAACTTTTGATGTCTTCCTTGGTATGTTAATCTTTATTTTTGTCTTATTCCAAACATTTTTATAATTTTTTATGTGAAATAGATTAGATTTTTTTTTCTTTCTAACTTTGGAACTTTTGGTTTTTGCTTAATAAATAATGAGGTATTAAGATAATGTTAAGGACTATGTAGAAGAATAAGAATCTTTTGTAACTTTAAATTCCTAGAAGTCTACCTCTTACTAGGAATTGAGTTAATTATCTCTATTATAGCATCATAGTGCTAGGCCTATTCATGATTGGAATTCAATTTTATTCCTAGGAAGGGCATTAGGTGTAACTAGAGCTATCTTGCTTGAGATAATTCAACATTAATCCAAATCTTTTTTTCTTCTTTTCTAAGCTATAGTTATCTTATATTGTATTATGTTCTCAATCTATGTTCTCAATTTAAATTTTCTCTACCATGTATATTTATTATTTATCTTTGTACTAGGTAATTTCATTGAGGACAACATAGATCTAGTATGGAGCATCAATAATGTTGATATTTAAAATTATGAGTGTCAATTGTTACAGTTCTCTTTTATCTTCTTTGCATTTATTTGAATTATGTATTTAAAATTGAAAGTTTATGTGTTCTTGAATTTTATTTATGTTTTTTTTATGCATTATATTATCTATATATTTGCACTGATCTTCCAAACATCAAGGAACTTCTCATGCATCCCAACACAAGAGGGGGCATTTACAAGGACCATCTTCAATGGCTACAAATCTAATAGCATGGAGACATGATCAGGAGAAGGAGCAAGAACACACTCATATGGAGTGCATGAAGCACTTAAAGTGTAAGTGCCAAGAGGCAAAGTTTCCTTGCTTCCATTGAGGTCACCTAGGAACTTCAAGCCTCTAACAAAACTAGTGAATTCACTAGTTTTAGTGGCCTTAACAATGTAGAACTTGGACCTTATCTTGATAATAGGTGAGGCATTTTATGAACAAGAGGCTCGTTAGTTCTACCTCACATTCTGGAGGATTTTCCATGCTTCATGAACTTTCCAAGTTGGAAGTAGGTCCAACAATATTAGTGAGGCCCTCATAACTAAGGTCCTTAAGATGCAAGTAAAACCAAACAAACAACATTCTTTGTCAGCATCATTAGAGCAGAAGACCTAGTTAGTGAAGTTCTTTCTTAATGTAGTGATGGATGAGATGGGATGGTCTTACAAGAACTATTCTTTGGAAAGGAGGGTTCTTCCAAGGACTGTCATAATGAACATCCTAGATAGCTCCCATTTCATGCACGTCATGCACTTTGGCATGTTGGTGATCAGTGAATTAAAAGATCCCTACACCTTCCATGATTCATATATTATATTTTCCAAGATGGAGTGTGGATCATTGAACTTAGAAGAGAGGGAGCATGAATAAGTTCCCAAATTAAACCTTTTTAACACAAAAGCACATACACCAAATTTAACATGGTTCCCAAACCTTGGTAGTCTACACTTGGAGGGTAGATCGCTAGCACACCTCCAAACTTTGTTACTCTTAAATGTGGTTGAAGGGTCCACATAGTATACAGTCTTTAAGCCCCGCTCTAGAGTGCTATGATGCAACACTAGCCACTCAATCCCACAAGGTTCCATCAAGCTTGGAATGTATCTTCTAGGCTTTCACAACCTTTACAACCTTAAGCTATGCTTCAAAGTGTTATACCACATGATGAGCAGTGAGGTACCCCTTTATCCAACCATATAAATGAAAAGAGTTCACACACAATCTAGTTGAATTCTATGGATGGGACTAGTTGTGGATCTAAATCATTATGCTCTGATCACAATTCACTATCTTTTCACTTGAACTAATGGTAGCTTTGTCACGTATGGTTTAGTCCAAACTGAGGCATATGATGATGTTGTCTAACCCTATGCTACTCCAAACGGCAATAAAGAGATAAATTAATTAACCTAATCAATAGTGGAAAGTAAATTCTAAGATAACCTATCTACAATGAGTATCCATCCCTAACCATCTACACATGCCTTGAACTTCATATAACCATTGCTGGGGTTACCAAGCATACATTACTAGGCTTGCCAAATAATACACTACTAGGTTACCAAGTAATTATAGTTAAATGTTCACAATTAGTCATACCCATTTTTCTTAATAACAAGGATAGTAAATAGTAATAAATGGAAACATGAACTAAAGAAAATAGTAAATAATTAAATAATTAAAGAAACAATAAATCTAAGTGGATGCTACAATGATGGGAGTAATCTTGACCTTTATTTTCGGTCATGTAGCATGTCCAAGTACATCACACTCAAATAAGAATGTTGTACAATTACAAACATCACACTGTAGGCATGCAATAGGAAATAACAAGACTAAAAGCCAATAATCTACAAAGAAACTAACTAAAACTGAAACTAAAACTATCTCCCAACTATGCACCCAAGTATTGTATTCATAGGCTAGCATAGAAGAGATGATACTAGGTATCTGACATGGCTCCTTGGGCTCTAATATCAGGTATCTGATATCAAGGCTTTGATATCAAAGTTGAAAAAATCATGACTCATCACCACAGTACTAACAACTTAATCCTGTAGGATCCTAACAAGGTCAAGAATCATGTCTTTCTGCAAAAAGCACATCAACGCCATAGCACAACAACAAAACAACAATCACAAGGGATGAATGCAACTTAGTTTGTTAATCTTTGCACTTTGAGGAATAGCACACTTTACAATGAAAAAATGATGATATAATGAAGAAAAACAAATATTACAATGATTTACAAAATGATTGTACAATAATTACACATAAGTTTGCACATTTTCCAATGTATATGATGTCTTCTTATAGCTATCATGTTTCTAAATACTTCTTAGAACTCATGCAGCAACTAGCCAATAGCCACTAACAATCATGAAAGACATCTTCTTCATGCTTGAAACATCTTTCTATATTTTCCTTCAATTATGAGAAGACATCATTTTTTGGAAAATATGTATTTTTGAAATATCCATTCTAGAAAGACATCTTTGTCTAATGAAAGATGTCTCTTTAAAACTAGCCTACATTCTGTGAAGATGTCTTTGCCTAATGGAAGATGTCTCTACTTGGAGAAAGATGTCTACTATCTCTTGAATATTTCTTTGCTTGTGTTCACTCCAATTTTGCCAAGATGTCTGTTGTTTTTTAGAGACATCTTTCTTAGTCTTTCTTTGCAAAATTAATCCTTCTTTACTTGCCCAAAATCTTGCACAATCCAAATATCAATCCAAGTTCTTGTCTTGCAAGCAGAATAATAACACACATATACAAACAACTTTATCTTCCATTTTTCTTAATGTTTTGACATACCAAAACCAAAAGGTCCAAAATCTCTCCTTTTTTGATAATGTCCAAAACTTAAGAAAATGGGTTAGTCTTAATAAAATTGGTTATTATTATCCTAATAATAACATATTAGATACATCTCCCCCTTTAACCAAAAAGGACAATGCATAAAAATATACTAAGAAAAGAATTAGGACATATAAATTCCTATGGTAGCCTTAGGATAAGCATGGAGATTCAATGGCATGTAAATCAAAGTAAAAGTAAGAATAAATGGCAAAGGTAAATTACATAGAGATAATAAGGAAAGCACACCATCTACCCATAATCATCAACAAACTATTATATACCATACTATCACAAGAGTACAACTATCTGCAACTATCAAACTAAACCAATCACATATGTGAAAAGTCCCAAACTCACATATGTGAAAGCCAAAAATATCTCATCCTTTTTGAGCATCAAAGGCATAGAACAAAAAATGTGTCAAGGTCTCAATCACTAACCATGGTAGCATCCTCAGACTTAGAATCTATTACTACTTTAGATGGATGATAAGTCTACTCTTCATCATCATCAGTATTGGTGCTAGATTGGCTAGATTTCTAAGTGTCCTCATCAAAGGACCCAACCTGCTACATTGCAGCCCTCCCACGATGAAGCTTCACTTGAAACTAAGAGGAACCTGGTGGAGCTAATGGAGCTTGTGGCTACTAAAATTGAACCCATTGGGACATGGGTCCAAACATGCTGTCCATAGGACATTACTCAAAAGATCTAGGAACATCAGTAGGAAGTGGAATTGTGTAAGCAGGAGGGATTGAAACATGGTGCTTTGGTTACTCCCCCTAGACACCAACTAGGGATTCCTTTGGCTTAGAATCTAACTCCATCATGAAGTCATACATGCATGAAGGACCTACTATTGAAGAATGGTATGGAGGAACAAGAAAATTCTCCTCATTGTTAGAGATAGAAGAAGTAGTAACCTCATCAAACACTTGCCCATTGGAGGGAGGAGGAATTCTAGCTACATCCAAACTCTTACACAAGTAAGAGAGGTTCCTTCCAAGCTTCCCAATGGCTAGTGCAAAGGGCCTAAGAAGCTTCTTTAGTGATGAAATGAGTTAAGGACTGGTGGATTTGGATCTTCTTAGCTATGGAGATGCTTCCTTCTTTGGTTCTTAAGGCCTAGTGCTAATATGTGAAGTGATTCTCTTCTCCATGTACTCATTGAGACTCCTATTTCCTTTTAGCAAAGGCAACTAAAGTATATGTACATTCCTCTACTGAATTAGCAAGCTAATGAGATAGGAGTATCCAAGGATTATCTCCTTGGCATAGAGGCTCCAAATATCTCTCCAAAGAGTGTGCCCCAAATCCAATGGTAAGCCTATAAGTAGACAATACATTACAAAATCTTGAGATGGTAGTAGATAACTATAGCTACCTCCTTTCACCACAATGTTATACAAAATAATGAGTAACAAGGTGGAGGTATTATAAGTCATTTTTTCCCTCTCAATATGACCCATATTGAATGGCATATCTCTCCCAAATAAAACATCACAAAATTCATCATGTCCTATGGGCATTATACAATTTGTGTAAATATCATGCATAGAATCAATCATAACCTAGAAGACATAAAAACTAGATATGGATAGAATTGCATTTACAGTTTGGGGAGAGACTTCAACAACTATTCCCCCAATAGTTAATGTGAATTCCCCAACAATAGCATCAGATATAAAAATGTTACAACAGAACTCCCTAATAAGCACCTTAGGAATAAGAAAATTCATGGAAATGAAGGTGGTCCACTTCAAAAGCTTAAAGTAATATAACAAAGATTATTATCTATGAAGTGAAAAATCAAGAGAATGCTCTAAAATAATAGTAGTGGTTTGAGTTGCCTCAAACCTATGCTAGGCAATTATGCTTCAAAACTAAGGCATGTAGGAAGGTGACACCCTACTGGAACTTCCTCTTGAATGCTTCTTGGGTGATTCCCTAGATGTTCCAATCTTCTTGTGGGCCATCTCTAACCAAAATCATTGTAAATGGTGGAGCCCTACTCATCTTTGTGGGGTAGATCTAAAGGAATACAATAAAAATGAATGTTTTTTCTTTTATACTGATGGAAAAATGAGTGTTTTGAATGAAAATGAAAATGTCTATTTTAACAGGAAGACATATTTCCCAGATGTAAAAGTTATAGTACACATGTTTTTCTTTCAAGAGACATATTTCCTACAAACCTCAACAAATCAAAGAGATGTCTTATTTTCTCAAAGATGTCTTTCCAAAGACATCTTTCACTTTTGAGAGATGTCTTTGATCAAAAATAGGGTGAGGTTTGAAAGGGATACCAATGGTCCATAGTCTTAATAAGAGCTTGAAAACAAAAGAAAAATTTACCTCTACCTACCTATCATGCTGCTATGTTCCTTTGTTTCTTCTAGTGATTAGTCATTGTAGCTTCCTAGTGAGAAAGGTAATCTCATCTTCATTTCCCTTATCATGCTCAATGAGCTTCTTCTCCTTTCAAGTAATCTTCAAGAGAATGGATCTTTCTTGAATAGCTCCTTCACTTATCAGATTCATTTCATAGGTGATGAGAGCACATTGAAATTCCTCAAATTTCAAAGTTGAGAAATCTCTAATTTCCTTCATTGTTGAGACCTTCGATCTAAACTCGAATTGTAGAGTTGTAATCATTTTGATGATGACATCACTTTCAGGAAGATCCTTTCCTATTCTTCTAATTACTACAACAAGATCATTAGTTCTAGAGAGATAATCTTTTATTTTCTCACCTTCTTTCATTTTTAGTTTATCATATTCACTTTGTAAACCTAATAATTTTGATTTCATAATAATAGATGTTCCTTCATAAGTATCCTATAAAGTTTTCCAAATTTCTTTGGCCATTCTACATCCTACTACTTTATTAAATCTAGAATTTTTCAAATCACAATATAAATTTTTTTTTTCTTTTGAATCAAACATGAACTTATCCTTTTCCTCTTATGACCATTTGTTGCAAGGATTGATGATGTTGATGGAGTTGTCGATAGGTGGAGCATAGCCTTTAGGGATTGACTCCCATACTTCAAATTCCATGGATTCAAAGAACCCTTTCATTCTAGCTTTCCAATAGGTAAAGTCACATCCATCGACCATGGGTGGCTTTGTGTATGATTTCCCCTCCATTGTTCATTCTTGAAGTTGATGATGATAGAGAAGAGTACCAATCTTCAATACACTTGTGGATCATTGAACCTCGAAAGAGGATGATGAATAAGTTTCCAAATTAAAACTTTGTAACACAATTTCATACACACTAAATTTAATGTGGTTCCTCAACTTGGGTAGTCCACACTCGCAGGGTAGATCACTAGCACACCTTTGAACTTTGTTGCTATGAAATGTGGTTTAAGGGTCCACATCCTCTATAGTCTTTAAGCCCCACTCCTGAGTGTTCTACCACAACACTAGCCACCTAACCTTACAAGATCCAGTTAGGCTTGGAATATGGTTTCTAGGATTCCATAACATTTACAACCTTGAGATCCACTCTAGAGCATTATACCATAGTACCAACAACTCAATCCCATATGATCTCGACAAGCTCAAGCAAGATGCCAACCTACAAGAAGCATAACAAACAAGGCAACAAGAGAACAATAATTACAAGTGATGAATGCAACTTAGTTTGTTGAGCCTTGTACTTTGAGGTATAGCACACTTTACAATGAACAAATGATGATACAATAAAGATAAACAACGATTATAATGATTCAAAAAATTATTATATAATGATTACACATAAGCTTGCACATTTTCTAATGCATATGATGTCTTCTTATAGCTACAATGTTTCTAAATCCTTCTTGGAACTCATGCAATGGCTAGCCAATGGTTAGTAATAGTCATGGAAGATGTCTTCTTCATGCCTAAGATGTCTTTCTATATTTGCCTTCAATTTTGGGTAGACATATTTGTCTAGGAAAGATGTCTATCTAAAATATCCATTCTAAAAATATGTCTTCATTTTATGGATGATGTCTTTTGAAACTTGACTACATTCTATAAAGACATCTTTTCCTGATGAAAGACATCTCTACCTAGAGAAATACATCTCCTATTTCTTTAAGATGTCTTTACCTATGTTCATTCCAATTCCACCAAGACATCTACTATTTCTCAGAGATACCTTTCTTCATCTTCCTTTGCATAATGAATTCTTCATTACTTATCCAAAATCTTGCACAATCCAAATCTCAATCCAAGTTCTTGTCCTACAAGCATAATAATCACACACATACAAAAAACCTTGTCTTCCATTTTTCTTAATGTTTTAACATTCCAAAGCCAAAAGGTCCACATGGAGTTGGTGGTCCGAGATGCCAATGGAATCCCCTTTCCATTGATGATCTTAGTACTATATCAACACTTATAGATTTGCCCACTTGCCCTACCCATCAAGAAGATCGTTGCCTTAGGTGAGGACTAGTTTCCAAGTTTGTGATGAACCTTCTACACCAAGTAGTTTTCCAAGACACTCTTTAAGGAGGTTCAGCTGATTCCTAACCCACAGATTCTAGGAGATGGAGGTAAGGCTTCTTGGGAGGTCCATTATGTCAATATGCAGAAGTAGTAACCAAAATAGCAACAACAATAGTACTAGGATATGGCATGAGCTGAACAAGATTTGGTCGCATATAACTCTAGACTCATGGCCTGATTCGATGCCCTTTAGATAAATCTCATTACACCATGTAATGAGATGGAGGCATGTCTCCATGCCCACTATGACCAATTAGAGAGAAGGAAGTATCATTTGGTCTCTAATGTGGATATCCTATGACATCATTTATTTTTCAAGATGAGGGATCTTCATCAGACTATTAGTTACCAGGAGATGGATGAATTGGTGGACCTAGAATTTACACTTATGCAATCCTCAATCATTGATGTAGACAAGGCTAGACCATCTAACCCTAGCAACCATGTAGATGACAAAGTGAAAAAGTAGAACTTAATGAGTAAGGAGGCAGGTGATGATGTGCCTCAACCTCCTTCTATAGCAAAGGTTCTTGTACACCGTTCAAGGGAAGGCTTAGCCCCTCCAGCTTAAGCATCTTGTCTCCCACTTCTTCTTTTTCTTCTCCTATTGTATGTTTTTAATGTTATGATAGAGGGAACTATTTCTATTATATGATCTCTATTTATTGTATTTTCATTAATTCATATGCATTATTCTACTTACTTTTATTAGGATAATGAAGAGCTAGTTGTTAGGACATGAATTGATGCCTCTTGCACTATGTTCCTCTATTCTACAAGCTTGGATGTGTAGCTATAAGCTTATGTGACCTACAAACATCCACATCTCAAAGTCTCAACTCATAATGTGAGTTCTAATCAATTTCCAACTCATCAAGGAAGCAATATGCATCCTATGATTATCGATAGTTAAATTTTAACATCAGGGGACTAAACAACAAGTAGAGTTAGCCTTAAATGGAGATGGTGGTAGAGCAGAAGCTATATTTGCATTGGACAAGGTACTACAAGCTCATGTGACCCACATAAGCTCATAACTCAAAGTTTTCTTTAGATATCACTCGCAGTCACTCATAATTTGATTTATAATAGAGAAGCATATCCATCAATAAGATCTCCTATGACTCACACCCATATTATAGTCATTATGAATTTTTCTTAGCTCAACTATTTGATGATTTGGATTTAAGTACTCAACCATTGGAAATGATTAACTAAGACTATTGATTGTAGTACTTCATAGCAGTTGATTGACTTGGTGATTCTTCTTTGGACAGGAAGCTAAAACCTAGCTATGACTTGCACCTAGTCATAACCATTAGCTAGAATTTATTATAGCCATCAATTGAAACCATTTTCACACCTATTTAAAGAAAAAATTCAAGAGATATACATATACACATAGAGAAAGAGGATAGATGGATATTCAAAGAAAATTTTGATATAAGATTGAAGTGTTAATGATTATTATAATGAGAGTTATTTCTTGAGATTGATGATTGAATGATAATGTTTGTTTCTTTGTTAGATTAAATTAATGTTAAGTGTTATTCATCATAATTTTGGCACCTTACCCTTATGTAACCTAAGGTCCTCCATTTGATTAACTTCCATGTTCTACAACACAAGCACTATTGAATAAAGAATAACATAATAATACCTATAAACTCTTTGCATTGGATGGAATTGAACTTAAGCTCCAAATTAATGTCATCCATCTCAAGCACTACTTCAAGCAACTTCCCAAAGTACATCATAATTAAGCAACAAACACAATCTTTGATTCTAAATACTATACATAATTTTTAATAATGATGCATGATCTAAGAAGAGGTGGGAGAGAGTTAGACATATAAGACTTCAATCACTAAAATTTATATATATAATGCCTAAGGTAAATCAGGAAAATTAGTAAGAAATGATCTAGTCACATAAACTTCTAATTAATAGGAAATTATTATTTAGAAAGGTAAAGAGTTCTAAGATGAGGTCTTTCATCCCTCTTTTAGTTAGTTGCTATGAAAAACATGTACACAGAGCCTATCATAATATGTTAGGACTTGGTGCATTACCAAATGACCCTTATGCCAATTGGTTAGCATAAGAATTTTCTTTTCTTTTTAGAGGTGAAAGCATTTTTGGTTCAAGATGGCAAGATTACATGAGGTGTAAAAGTGTCCTTTCTTTAGGAGGCCAACATCAATATAGAAACATATTTAATTCAGCTAATCAAGATTTTAATTTTATTAATGTTGATGGAAACTTACCAACTGTTGTCCAAAAGATGCCTTGCACTAGTTCAAAGAGAATCAAAGAAAAAGAGGGATTTATTTCCCCACCATCCTCCACAAAGTCAAACAAAGAACCTCAAGAGGTAGAACAGGTAGAAGAGGATGCTCCTAGAGAAGTGCTAGTGAAGAAGTTGGGAGAAAATTCAAGGAAGTTACTTGAAGTCAAAAATCAAGATCCTCAAAGAGTCTAAGCTAGATTATCATTTTAGAATAGAGATCCCAGAGTTTATACAAAATTTTAATTTTAGAATGATTAGAAATGAAAAATACTAAAAAAAGGTAGTAATCACTCTATATTGCACCTTTAAGATATGCTAGCCTTCTTCTCCTTTCTCTTAGATTAGCTGCATTTGTATATATTTGCATTTGCATGTAGGAAACATGGGTTTTTAGAACTTTAGACCTTAAGTTTGAAGTGATTTTTTTTAATAAAAAAGATTTAAGCTTTTAGTAATTAGCATAGTACTTTGTATACTATTCTTCTTACTTTGGTGGGCATAGCAGCCAATTTGTTATGGGTCATTCAAGAATTGTTTGGAGTATATTAATTCAAAACATGTATAATGAGGCTATGTTATTTCTGATATAAATATTTCTAAACAATATAAATTTTTTTCAAGTATCATTGCATTATTTTCTTAAAAAATAGGGGGAAATAAATTTTGTTACATTTCTTCCACAATGTGGAGTAGAACAAGAAAAGAAATAACATATGGTTGATTTCATGGTACAATATGGTTTGCCCCATCCCATAGAGTATTAAAGGCCATTTTATAATGGTTATACTACCATGAAAATAGTAGTGATGGAGGTTTGATTCCAAAGAGATCTTGAGTTTAAAACTCAAGAAATAAATAGTGTATCCTAAGTATAAGAAATGGATCAAATTGAGTCTAAAATATATATTTATTTGGCCAAAAAAGCACAAGATGACAATGGCATAGAATGATAGTGTAATCCATCAAGGCCAAATTATCCCAACTCAGAAATTGAAAAAAAAAATCATTTAGCCTAGTTCGCACATATATTGGCTAGCATGAAGATCAAAGTAGGATAAAACCCATTCATCCAATTTGTAAAATGGGAGAAATAGAGTTTATCCTAATTCAAGTGCCAGATGTACAAGTGAGAAATCTATGACTTTATAGCCCAAAAATCAAAATTGAGTAAAAGAGTTTTGGCCAATATACAAAATGGGGTAAATTTAATTTCTTCTAGTTCAAATAAATGAGGATACTATTGGTGACTTCTTGGGATCACCAACATTTACCTTCGGGTCTCATGACTAGGATCATGGGCAATGAAGTTATTCCTTAAAACATGAGTTTAGGTGTTTGATGGTCTCTACAAACACCAACACTTAAATACCTCAAAATAAACTTAGTAGTAATAGAGTGAATTAAGCATAAATGTGTGTTTACTATTATGAATGTCGAAATGCTTAGATTTGTGTATAAAACTGTAAATGGCTATTATAATAGAAATTTAGCTAACTTTGTTGAATCTTGTGAGTCATTAAAGATTCCTATTTTTTCAAGTCACTTTTTATATACAGTTCCTATAGTACATTGCTTAAAATAAATAAAATTTCACGAAAATGCTTAAGCACAATTTTTTGGAAATCTACTTCTACTTTTCCTCAGAGAGAAAGATTCACAAGAAAATTAGAAATAGAGCAAGATTTAAAGGATTTTAAAAGAAAAGAAGAGAAAAAGCATATTTGTATGGAATCTCAAACATTTAAGCAAGATAAATTAAACATGATGAAACACTTCGAAATAAACCTATTCCAATTCAACCTAAAGTGTTACAAATTGTCCAAACCCTATGAGCTTAACAAGAAATTTCGTAAAAGACACTCCTATTAAACTACCAGAACACTTTGTAAAAGACAAAATACAAGCTATTTTTTAGCTAGTTAATAGTTTTCAAGAATTGCAAATAGAAGAAAAGAAGTCATAGAATTTAAATAAAGTAGCCGAATTGATGATGCAATTAGCAAGTCATTCTTATAAGTAATCTTCAATACTTTTTTCAAGTTCCTCCTCCTTTTTCTTTCTACCCCTAAAGCTCTTTTTATAGTGGCTTCTTAGTAGTTACAATCATCATGGAAAATTAAAATGTGCTATAACCAATATGGAGTAAGTTATAACCATCATAGAAATTCATGAGAATTAGTTATAACCACCATAGAAGTAAATGGGAGTTAGTTATAATCATCATAAAAATTAAAAGCTATAGTTGACAAATGTCCTATTTATAAAGGATGTTAAATAACTAACCTATAAATCTTTTTATTTGTCTTTCCTTGAAACGTTATCCTTGGCATGAGCTCATCATTTGCTAATACATCAATGGTAATGGTAAAATCCTTTTATGGGGTAGACATAATTTATGATTAACATGATCAATCATAGTAATGAGACTTTTAATAAACAAGCTTTAAAAAGGTAGCTTCAATCCTAGGTGCCTTCTTCAATTTCAAGTCACCTGAAAACAAATATAGGATAACTAATCCTAAGGTTGATTACACACATGTAGACTAGGAATAAAAATATTACCATTAATTTTAATTTATTTATCCGAGTTATTATTATTATTATATTATAAAGTGTAAACTTTACCAAATTAATATTAATTCAGCACATGAGGAAGGTAAGAAAATAGGTTCTAAAATTTTCCATGTTGTCCACCCACGTAGTGGAGCCCTGACCGTTCACGGAAAGGTGGTGATCTGATTTATACAGTCCACATCGATCAAAAATATGTTTTGTTTGGAATGCTTTTGCATGGGGTAGATGTCATGTTTGGTAGCGGCTTTCAGTTCAAGTTGAAATAATTGGTTGCCAAAACCATGTTGTTGTAGACGTCAACTGGTGCAAGCCAACACCGTGGCACGTCCTGATCTATAGTGTATCCTGTTAATGTTATCCATACCAAGCAATGCCAAACTGGAACACAACAACACCAACAAACATACTGGAACAACATTAATTACAAAATCCTTAATATAATGGTAATCACAACCTCATAAATTCAGCAACGAACAAACAAGTGGCCTGAGAATAATAATGGAGAGGGGGCAAAACTAGGCATAACCGACAGTGAAGGAAGCATGATGGAGAACATCTGGCACAGTAAAGTATTTCAAAATAACACAAACCATCTACAAGCCCATGATACCTGCTCACAATAACTCAGGAAACAAATATCGCAGCCATGGATAGCTCTTCACAATGAATCAATGGCTAGCATTTGTAACAAGAAAGCAATTATTTAAAACAAGTTCCTCCAAGCGAGAGCACATTGCCACATATCTTAAAGATTTGTCAAATATCTTCCCATAGCTGAGTACCATTGATTTTAATGTTGGATTACCGATGCATATTGCCGTTGTTACTCCATCATTTAAACAAGATGTATGTCCCACATTAAGTGCTTTAAGGTTTCCACAATTTCCAAGTGACTTTAGCTTGCAGCATATTATTCCATGAGAATGATTCCATACCGTTCTTAAAGAGATCATCATCATCCAAAGGCTTTTATACCACCAAGTCTTAAATTTGCTTGGGATTCTCCCAAAAAATATTTGTGATTCTTTTTCATGTAAAAAATGTTGAATAAAATTTTTGTTTAGTTGGACATAAAATGTAATTCAGCAGGTGTGCATCAGCAAATGATTTCAATCTTAAACTCATTTAAGAACTTTAAAGAAGGGCAAGAAATGTTTGCACATTTTTTCCATTTGATGGAGTAGGCTTCAAAAGGATTTCATTTATTGTCTAGTATGTGTTGATTTTAAAAAAAATGACTTTTAAGAAAAGAGTGTGGATCATTGAAGTTAGAGGGGGTAAGGGGCTGGCACGGGGAGATAACTAAGTTTCCCTAATTCAAATTTTTTCAAACAAGTACACACACCAAATTTAACGTGGTTTCCCAACTTAGGTAGTCCACACTCAGAGGGTAGATCGCAAGCACACATCTAAACTTTATTGCTCTCAAATGTGGTTTGAAGGGTACCACACCCTATATAAGATCTAAGCTCTGCTATGGAGTGTTATGATGATGCACCAACCACTCAACCCCATAAAGTCTTGACAAGCTTAGAATATGGTTTCCAGGCTTCCACAACCTTTACAACCACTCAATCCCATAACATCCCAACAAGCTCAAGCAACATGTCTTCCCGCAAGAAGCACATCAACCATGCAAGGCAACAAGAAAGAATGACAATTACAATAAATGAATCCAAATCGATTTGTTGATCCTTGTACTTTGAGGTACATCACACTTTAGAATGGACAAATGATAATGCAATGAGAAGCAACAATTATTATAATCATTTCCAAATGATTTCAGAATGATTGTACAAGAGGTTGCACATTTCCCAATGATAATGATGTCTTCTTATAGTCACCATGTTTCCAAATCCATCTTAGAAATCATGCAATGACTTGCCAACATTCATGGAAGATATCTTCTTTGTGTCTAAGATGCCTTTCTGCATCTACCCTCTATTTTGAGAAGATGTCTCTATCTAGGAAACAATGTCTTACTGAAGCTAGTCTTCATGCCTCCTTTTTTGGAAGATGTCTTTCTCTAGTGAAAGACATGTTTCTAAAACTAGATTACATTTTGTGAAGAAGTCTTTGTCTAGGAAAAGACATCCTTGTCTAATTAAAGATGTATGATATTTCTTGAAGATGTCTTTGCCTATGCAACCTTTAATTCTGCCAAGACATCTACTATTTCTTGAGGACATTTTTCTTCACCTCCCTTTGCATGATGAATTATTTATTCCTTGTTCATAACCTTGCACTTCCGCATGCTTCAACACGTTGCTTGTGAGTTATTTGGTCCTTGTTCATTTTCTTTGAATTCTCTTTCTTTGAGCTCTCCTTTTGTGGATGACACCTTGAGGCCTTATGGATGACTTTCTCCTTTTATCTAGACCAATGTGTTCCTTGTCATCTCATCTTGGTGCTACAGCCACAACAACCACACAACCACACAACCATACATACAACCTTTGTATTCATTTTACTTAATATTTTGACACACCAAAAGGTCCACAATCTTCCCCTTTTTGCTAATGTTCAAAACTTAAGAAAATAAATTAATGATCATACAAATATAACCATACTACTCTCTTATTTTTTGAATAGTGGAAAAAAGGGTAACACACATAAACTTATTTCTAAAGAAACATCAAAAAAGAGCAACAATGGTAGCATGTGATAATCCTAAAAAAGAAACATTTAGCTAAGCAAGAATATCAGTTAAAGAGCACACATTTTTCAGCACTAACATCCATAACAAGTTGCCCCTAATTTGTCATGAATTGGTCCAAGCCTTCCAAGTGATATTCAAAATTATGGCTTGAAGTGAAGTATAATCCTTGAAGATTAAGTAACCTATCTCTAAATCAATAAATCATTAGTAGGAAATATCACATAGATTATTAATTTTCTAATATGCTCCTTCATTTTAAATCATTAGCAAAATAATACGGCATAGAAATCTTTATGATAGCAATACAACTTCACAATCTAAAACCAACCATGCCAAATTTTAAATTCTTGAGCTAGGAAGTACATCTCACGGCAAACTATTCAAAGGATGTTTCAATAAAAACTGTGGATACTTTGCCATAAAAAGAATGATCATGTTCTTGCTCATATTGCTATAAGGAATAATATCAACTATTTGCTTTCTTTCATAAAATATAGATACTTCTTGCTCTATCTTATGCTTGAATATCAAAATTGAGATATGTTCTTTTCAGTTCAAAAACAAGGAGCTACAACTAATCCAAAAAGGACCAACAACACACAATTTGGTGCCAAATACCAAAGATAGCTCATGTAGGAATAGGTAGCCTATCTATTTGAAATAATAGTCTCATTAAAACTTATATCTCTAAGCTCAACTAGAAAATCCTTACTTGGAGAGCATCAATAAAAGGATATGGAATCTATGAGAGAAACATGCATATTTCACTTTTTGTGTAGGGCAATGCAACAAACACAACCATAAAAAGAAATAATAATCATGCTAATTGAGAAATTCATATACCTAATTTTTACCAAAGGATATCAAGAACAAAAATTCAAGACTTTGCCATCCTCTTAAATAAAAAATACCTCTTGAAGTCCTTTTCTTAATTATTTTGGAATATTTTTCTATTTTAGTGTTTCTTGGTTGAAGTCTCCAAAGACTTCCCCTACATTTGTGACCTCCAAGATGATGATGGATATTGAGGAATAGGCTCCACCTAAATGTGTTGCTTCTCTTGGGCTTTTAAGATCAATGTGTAAATGTTGTAGATACCAAAATACTACAACTGTAGGTCAACATTAAGATCAAATTTGGAGACTAAGGTCTCCAATCAGTAATATTAATATAATTTTTTAAAATCTTGTCATATCTCATAAATGGAAAAAAAATTCCAAAGGACATGACATCATCACAAGAAGTTTAGATTAAACAAGATTGAATGAAAGAAAAAACTCAAAGTAAAATTATTACAAGATGAAGGTCCAAGGGAAATTTTTACAAGTGCTACACTAAATATTTTCAAAAAACCACTTGCATTAAGCCCAAGGATGAATGTAAGAGATGCTCTGAACAATTATTCCAACACTTTTCTGATCTAGATGAGACACACAACTTTGGACTACTCAACTCATATTCCTAATAATTAGTAAGCAACAAGATGCAAAATTACATTGACTTACCTTGTTTGGTGATGAGGAGAGAAGATTAATGGAGTTTGAGATAAGGTCCCCTACCATGAAGTACCTCCTTGTCTTTAGGTTCCCTTTCATTAGATTGTGTATATGATGTCTCCACTCATTTATGTTCTTTATGATAGAACCCTTGATCACTTATTTTATTATTTTCAATTTTTCACTACTCTTCATTTTCACTTATTGTCCATGCATAATTTCCTTATCAAAGCCTTTTTGACAAGACCAAGCATTAATCATGTTTTGATCATCATGAGTATAGTTAAGAGTTTTCTTATTTCCATAGTTTATACACATAAATAAAGTATTTTCCTTATGGTCAATATGAGCTTGAATTTCCATGTATAACTTCCTCTAAATTATTTGGCTATTTTTTAGGAGTCTCCTCTTCTTGAACCTTGCGACAAACCTTATTGAAAGAGGTTAGTTGTTGAATCTTAGCTTTTATGTCTAAGATCTCTTCTTTCACTTCAACATGGATAGCATCTAACTTAGAAATTGAAAATTTCTTTGACTTCCTAATCAAATGATGTAAAAGAAAAATTTCTTCTTTAAATTTACTATACCTTTTATCACACTTACCATCTTGTTGAACCATATTTGAGGAATTTTCATCTATAAGCCCATTGCATATGAGATGTAAATCTTTAGAAGAATTGTATGCTTATTATTCACTTTTCTCAACATCTTCCCAACTTGTATAAAAGTTGGCCTTTTTCAATTCCTCATCATTGGATTTATTCTTTGGTTGTACCTTGCTATCACTAGAACATTCAAAGGCCATATGGTCTCTTCCTCCATAAAACCAACATTCTATAAAATAGAAATCTAGCTTAGAATTCTAAAAGTTTTTACCTCTTTCTCTACCTTTGAGCGAATTGTATCTTTGTTGAAATGCCCCCTTGTTTTTTCACGTTTGCAATCATTGTAGCTTCCTTGAGAGAAAGGCAATCTTATCTTCACTACCCTCATCATGCTCATTGGACTCCTTCTCCTTGGAGGTAATTTTTAGAGCTATAGATCTTTGTTCAATTTCTCCTTTACCTATGAGATTCATTTCATAAGCAATGAGAGCACTTTGAAGCTCTTCAAATTTTAAGGTTGAGAAATTTCTGATTTCCTCCATAGCTGTGACCTTTGGTCTGAACTCTAGTTGTAGAATCCTAATCATTTTGATGATGACATTACTTTCAGAAAAATCTTTTCCTATTCCTCTTATAGCTACAACAAGATCATTAGCTCTAGAGAAATAATCTTTTAGTTTTTCACCTTCTTTCATTTTGAGCTTATCGTATTCACCTTTGTAAAACTAACAATTTTGATTACTTAACAATAGAGATTCCTTCATAACTAGCTTCTAAAGTTTGGAAAATCTCTTTAGCTATTTTACATCCTATTACCCTATTAAATTCTGATTTATTCAAGTACAATATAAACAATTTTTTTCTTTTAAATCAAACCTGAACTTATCTTTCTTCTCTTGTGTCCATTTGTTGTAAGGCTTGATGATGCTAATGGAACTATCAATAGGCAAAGTGTAGCCTTCAAAAATTAACTCCCACACTTCAAACTTCATGGATTCAAAGAATCCTTTCATTCTAGCTTTCCAATAGGTGAAATCGAATCTATCAAACATGGATGGCTTTTTATAAGATGTCCCCTCCATTGTTTACTCTTGAAGTTGATGATGACACAGAAGTGTAGTAAGCTCTAATACCAACTCTAATACCACTTGTGGATCATTGAACAAGATGAATAAGTTTTCCTAATTCAAATTCCTTGGACAAAGCACACACACCAAATTTAATGTGGTTCTCCAACTTCTGTAGTCCACACTGAAAGGGTAGATCACAAGCACACCTTCAAGCTTTGTTGCTCTCAAATGTGGTTGGAAGGGTACTACACACTGTACAAGATCTAAGCTCCACTTTGAAGTGTTGTGATGTTGGACCAACCACTCAACCCCACATGGTCCCAAAAAGCTTAGAGTGTGGTTTTTAGACTTCTACAAACCTTACAATCTTGAGCTTTGCTCCAAAGTATTGTGGCACTACACAACCACTCAAATCCCGCAGTATCCTGACAAGCTCAAGCAAGATGCCTTCCAACAAGAAGCACATCAATCCTACAAGGCAATAAGAGAGAACAACAATTACAAGGGATTAATGCAACTTAGTTTGTTGATCCTTGTACTTTGAGATAAACCACACTTTATAATGGACATATGATAATACAATGAAAAGAAATAGTGATTACAATGATTGTCAAATGATTTCACAATGATTGTATAATAGTTTGCACATTTCTTAATGAGAATGATGTCTTCTCATAGTCATCATATTTCCAAGCCCATCTTGGAACTTGTGCAATGGCTAGCCAATGGTTATGAAGGATGTCCTTTTCATGCTTGAGATGTCTTTTTGCATCTGCCCTCTATTCTGAAAAGATGTCTTTTTCTAAGAAAAGACATCTTTTTGAAACTAGTCTTTATGCCTCTTTTCTAGGAAGACATCTTTGTCTGGTGAAAGACATCTTTCTAAAACTAGCTTGCATTCTGTAAAGACGTCTTTGTCTAGCAAAAGATGTTTTTATATGATGAAAGACATTTGTTACTTTTTAAAGATGTCTTTGCCTATGCAACCTTTAATTTTACCAAGACATCTACTATTTCTTGAAGATGTCTTTCTTCACCTCTCTTTGCATGATGAATTCTTCGTTCCTTGTTCATAACCTTGTACTTCTACATGCTTCAATGATAACAACTTTGCTTGTGAGTTATTTGGTCCTTGTCCATGTTCTTTGAATTCTCTTTCTTTGAGCTTTCCTTTTGTGGATGAGACCTTGAGACATTGTGGAGGACTTTCTTCTTTTTTCTAAACCAGCGCATTCCTTGTCATCTCATCTTGGTCCTACAAGCACACAACCTTTATCTCTATTTTACTTTAACATTTTGACACACCAAAAAGTCCACAAAGAGATCAAGGATTTTTTTGGTACCTTAATAGTTTTAAATGAGGTTTTTTAAAAAGTATTCACTGTTAAATAAAATGACGCAGCGAGGAATGCGAATGACATAAGAATGGGAACAGTGTTGGGGAAAAAGCATGCCTACAGGCTGAAGTAAAAACTCAGCTTCATTGCAGACGGCAGATTCCAGGCCCGTGGGGTTTTGGCACAGGACAGAAGAGTTTTCTGCTAGAGTTTAGCTCTGCCTAAAAATTCCACAAATCCTCTCGCAGATGCTAGGTTCTCTGTGCTTGTTGTAAGTGATTATTTCAGTGGTGGGTTGCTGCAGAATTTATGGAAGACTATTTGCTTGGGTTTGAGCTGGACTCGTTCTAGTTCCGGAGCTAGCAATGAATATTAAATCTTTCATGATTGATGCTGGAAGAGTTGTGGATGTCAATCGTATTGTCTTAAGGTGCTTACAAAAGAAGTTAAAGAAATTAAGTTATATGAATTATGGATATGAGCCGAACTCAAAAGCATTTAGATGTTTTCATTTAGAAAAAGGAAAAACGGAAGTCAGCCGTGATGTAAGCTTTGGAGACGCCCGCTTTTCATAAAGTAAGACTTTATCTCCAGACAAGAATTCAGAGAATAAAAATAAAATTATGAAGCCACCAGAGTGGGAAGGTGAGAAATATAATTTTGAGCAGCAACACATCGTAATGCATGCAACCTCATACAGCATTTAAAAAGAATAATAAGCATTTGATGGGAGCTCTTCGAACATTTTGCGCATTCACGTTTATGGTGCCTGAGCAGTAGCTGGAGAAGAAGTTGGACGAAGGGAAGTTCCTATGCCCTTGGCTCAGTCTGTTGAAAATCAAGAGATAATGGAACTGGTGAAATTCGAAGGAAAAAACTCTTCTCGAGAACGCTCTATTCTTTCAAAAGAGACGGATTTATTACAGGTTAACAACGTTGTGAATGAGGTTGTTATTGGGGACTCTGCCCAGCTTGTATATGCACCTGTAGATGGTGCTCTGTCAGCTGATATACCATTATTACTATCAGGGTTCCGAGTAACCCTTCTGTATGATAGCTTTACAGATAGTTTTGATCGAACTTACAGTTTAACAAAAGCTTCCACTCATAAAAGCACTTCAGATGTGGATGCCATAAAACATGAAACTTTGTTGAGGGGTTCTAGATCCATAGCCACTACAGCTTTTCAATTCGGATATGAGTCCCAGAATCGTGATTCTGTGATGATGGCCGCACCAAGATACATACACACTCTCATGGCTCCTCTGCGATGTATTACTAGGGCTATGGCCCCTAGGGCTGGATCAGCACTTTGCATTAAAAAGTTTTCCCCGCATTACCAATGGTTAACCAGATAGTTCCCAACTACAGGATATACTTTGGCATTCATCTTTTAGGGAAACAACCTCTAGATGATGAGGATCTCTTGATCTCTTGAAGAATGATATGGTATCCTTTGCAAATTTAATGCTCTTCTGTACACGGTCCCCAATCCTACGCGACCAGTTTGAAAATTTATCCAGAATAGCGAATCTCCGACACATAGGTTAAGCATTTCCATGTTTACCTGTATGCATAAAGGTGGCCTCTATGTCCAGAATGTGTTTATGCGTTGGCATTGGGTCTCTTATTTTTTTTCTAATTTCTCATGATAACCAATTTCATGGCTTATAAATTCATTGTTGATGAAAGAACAAAGGCACCACAAATCATAACAGGATTGCAGTTTTGGTCCCTTTCATAGATGCTTAAAGGTTACATACACCATCGTTGCAAAGGGCCTATGTGAAAGAAGAATCCCAATGCAAGTTTAATTCAAGATACCAATAGCTAGAGGTCAATTCCATTTGCTTCCGCATTGTGCATTTCCATTTATCTATGCATGTAAATATCTTGTGCAATCCACAAATTTTTGTATTACATTTGGTATCAAAGTTTCATCTTTGTCTCTCTCTGTCTTTCTTGATGCCATTAGCAGAGTAAGTGGAAGGCCTATTTATAATTGTGATGGGCATCCCTATAAAATTACTAGCCTCTGCGGCATTGGTTTGTGTGGGTCCTTTCTACAAAGCATGACAAGTGCCGGTTTAGGTGATATTTTGGGGTTTTGAATTATGCATCAAGTTGCTTCATTTAAAGAATATTAAAAATTTTGTAATGCATAATTTTTTCTATATAAAATTGTAACTTGTGATTTTTTATTTATTTTTTTCTTATTGTATGATTAGAGAATAGCCACATCATCTTTAATTATGCAAAAATTGTTAAAAGTTTTGGATCACATATGGAAAATTAAATTGTGATTAATCATATGTAATATAATAAACTTTATCCCATAGGAATTTTTATTGTATTTAATATAATTAATTAGGATGATATGTTAAATTATTTTTCTTAATTTACCCACAAGGATTAAGAAAAGGAATATAATTTAACAGGTTCATCGTAAAGATATATGAATTTGTTTGAATTAAAATTTAGCTCATAAGCAATTTTATGTCATTTGATTTATATTTTTACATGATTTACATTGGTAAACATGTCTTGTGGTATTTTAACCTCAAATTTAGTGATATAAGCATGTTTAATTATACAATTGTACAACTTGTAAGCTACTCTAATTTTAAATGTGACATTCCTCAATTAAAGGGTGATAATTATAAGGTGTGGAAGGAGAGAAATTTTCTTCATTTAGGCTAGATGGACATTGATTATGCTATCCATAAAGATGAACCACCCAACCAAACATCCAAATGATATTGGTAATTATGAAAAATGGGAGCAATCTAATCATCTCTTTGTCATGTTTATAAAAATCAAGATCTTAGCTAAAATGTGTGGTTCACTAGAATAGTATGATAATGTGCATGTTTTGTTAAAGGAAATTGATGAATAATTTGAGTCATCACACAAAGCATTCGCTAACACCTTAATAATAAATAAAGTTCTCATCCATGAAGCTCACTAAAACTCATGGTGTGCGTGAGCACATCATGAAAATGAGGGATATAACAACTCAACTCAAAACACTTAAGGTTGAGATGTCAGAATCTTTCCTTATGCACTACATCTCAAACATGCTCCCAGCATAGTACAAACCCTTTAAGATTTCTTATAACACACATAGAGACAAATGGTCAATCAATGAACTAATGATCATGTGTGTGCAAGAAGAGGGTAAACTTGCAATGGAAGCAAAAGAGAGTGGGAATCTAATCGCACAAGAAAAGAATAAAGAACAAGACAAAGGCAAGTGGAAGGTCAAATTGCTTACACAAGCTAATATTAAGAAGGAATCCAGATGTTTTTTCTACAAGAAAAAAGGGGCATATAAAGAAGGATTGTCCTAAATATCAGAAATGGGTTGAAAAGAAAAGTACTTAACTCTCACTTATTTATTTTGAATCTAATATGGTTGATATTGGGCATGACACATAGTGGATTGACTTTGGTACTACAATCCATGTTATCAATTCCTTAAAGGGGGTGCAAAACCTAAGGAAGCCAGTGGAAAATGAGCCTTCCATCTTTTCAGGCAACAAGATGTTCTCACATGTGGAGGTAATCAAAACATTCAAATTAGTTTTAAGAAATGGTTTTTTTTTTAGAGTTGGAAAAGACATTTTATATTTCTATTTCAAGGCTTGTATTACTGGGATTTTCCTTTAATTTTTCAGATATTATATCCAATCTACATTATAGACCTAAACTTATTGGAAGTAGTACATTGATAGATGGTCTTTTCAACATTAATTTACAACAAGAAACTTCTTATACTTCTATGCATGTCCATGCTAGCATTAATAGATATGTTATGAATGATGAGTCCTCTATGTTGTGGCATTGTAGATTAGGACATATCTCTATTCAAAAAATAAAGAGATTAGTAAATGATGGAGTACTTAGTACTCTAGAGTTTACTAACTTTGACACTTATGTGGACTACATAAAGGGAAAGTAGAACAATATGTCAAAGAAAGACACCAAGAGGAGTTCAGACATATTAGAGATCATACATACAGATATTTGTAGTCCAAATATGGACGTGTATGATCAAAAGTATTTCATTAACTTTATTGATAATTACTCATGATATATGTATCTCTACCTACTTCATAACAAGAGTAAACCTTTAGATGCCTTTAAGCAGTTTAAGGCTAAAGTAGAGAAACAATGTGATAAGCAAATAAAGTTAGTGAGATCTAATAGAGGTGGTGAATACTATGGTAGATATACTGATGATGGACAAGCACCTAGTCCATTTGCTAATTTTCTTCAAGAGCATGGAATTGTTGCCTAGTAAACTATGTTTGGTTCTCCATACTAGAATGGTGTGGTAGAAAGAAGAAATCAAACATTATTGAACATGATGTAGAGTATGCTTAGCAACTCCAAGCTTCCTAAGTCCTTATGGTCTGAAGCTCTCAAGATGGTGGTGTATATATCAAATCAAGTTCCAACCAAGGCTATCTCAAAGACACCATTTGAATTATGAAAAGTTTGGAAACCAAGTTTGTGACATATACATGTTTGGGGATGCCCGTTTGAAGTAAGAGTCTATAATCCACAAGAAAAGAAGCTAGACCCAAGGACCATAAGTGGGTATGTCATTGGATATGCTGAACAGTTTAAGGGATATAGATTTTATTACCCATCACATACTACTAGGTTTGTAGAATCAAGGTATGCTAAATTTCTTAAGAATGACTTTATTAGTGGGAGTAGTAGATCCTAGAACATTATTCTTGAGATAGATCATATAGATGCTCAAACTAATACTTTAAATGATAGACTAATTATTATGAAGAATATGCCTAGAGCACAAATGTGTAATGAACAACAACTAGTCATTGATGTTCCACAAACTACTAATCAAAAAGTAGTAGATCCAGCTGAACAACAGATACCAAGACCTATTGAATAGCCTATTGAACATCATGATCCTCAAGAGAATGATGAACCAACATTAAGAAGATCTACTAGAGTAAGGTGATCAACGATTCCTAGTGACCATATGGTGTATCTACAAGAGTCTAACTACAACATAGAAACCAAAAATGATCTCGAAATGTTTTCACAAGCCATCAATTGTAAGGAATCTAACTTCTAGTATAATGCCAGAAAGACAAGATGAACCCTATGTCATCTAATGGAGTTTGGAATCTTGTAAAGTTTCCTAATGATGTGAAAGCCATTGGTTGCAAATGGCTCTTCAAGACTAAGAAAGACTCATTGGGAAACATTAAAAGATATAAATCCAAACTTGTCGCTAAAGGTTTCACTCAAAAAGAGGGAATAGATTACAAGAAAACCTTCTCTTGTATCTAAGAAGGACTCCCTTCATGTTATCGTGGCATTAGTTGCCCATTTTGATCTTGAATTAGATTAAATGGATGTAAAAATAGCATTCCTCAATCGTGATCTAGACGAAGAGGTTTATATGAAACAACCTAATGGATTTTCCTCTAGTAATGATGAGCAATTGGTATGCAAGCTCAAGAAATCCATATATGAATTGAAACAAGCCTCCTGTCAATGGTACTTAAAGTTCTATGATATCATCACTTCATTTGGTTTTGAAAAAAACATCATGGATCAATGTATATACCAAAAGGCCAGTGGAAGAAAAATCTATTTCCTTGTTCTATATGTGGATGATATCCTTCTTGCAACCAATAATAGTGGATTTCTATATGAGGAAAAACATTTTTCTCTAAGAATTTTGACATGAAGGATATGGGTGAGGCATCTTATGTCATTGGCATTCAAATTCATAGGCACAGATCTAGATGTATTCTAGGACTATCACAAGAAACCTATATCAATAAAGTTTTAGAGAGGTTTCAGATGAAAGATTGTTCACCAAGTATACCATCCATTGTGAAGGGTGACAAGTTTAATTTAAACCAATGCCTTAGGAAGGATTTAGAGAAAATTTAGATGAGAAACATTCTATATGCTTCAGTTTTTGGAAGCCTTATGTATGCTCAGGTATGCACAAGACCTAACATTGCATTTGTTGTGGGAATGTTGGATAGATATTAGAGTAATCTAGGTATTGACCATTGGAGGGTTGCAAAGAAAGTGATGAGATACCTTCAAGGTATAAAATATTACATGATTATGTATAAATGAACTAACTTATTAGAAGTGATTGGCTACTTCAATTTAGACTTTGTTGGCTGTGTTGATTCACGAAAATCAACATCTAGTTATGTTTTATGCTAGCTGGAGGAGCTATATCTTCGAGGAGTGAAAAGAAAATTTTGGTTACTACTTCCATGATGGAGGTAGAGTTCATTTCTTATTTTGAGGCTACTTCACATGGTTTATGGTTAAAGAGTTTCATATTATGGTTTAGAATTAAGAATTTTATATCTAGGCTATTAAGAATGTTTTGTGACAACTCAACTACTATCTTTATGTCTAAGAATAATAAGAGTGATAGTTGAAGTAAACACATTTACATAAAGTACTTTGCCATAAGCAGATGCATTAAGGAAAAAAAAGTGATCATTGAGCATATATGCACTGAATTAATGATAACTAATCCTTTGATAAAAGGAATGCCATTTAAGTCATTTCAAGACCATGTAGTTTTGATGGGACTTGCTTCCATCATGTAATTTGTTGTATGTAGAACTTTACAGTATTCATAAATATCTTATTCAATTGTGCTATTTTCTCATATGGCTTTCCCATATAGTTATGAGAGAAAATTCACATATGGCAAGACCTAGCATGAACATTAGTTTATTCATAAAGCTAGTTACCATATAAGGAATTATTTTTGAGAGATAATGCATTGTAATACATGGAATATGATACTTACATTAAGAGGAACTATTTCCATGGTTCATGCATTTATTTCTTGAACTTTGGAGTTTATTAAATATGGAGACCAAGTGGGACATTGTAACATGCATTATGTGTTTCCATGTTTATGTGTATGTTAATGCATCAAAGTGGCCTCCATATCTGGTAACACACTTATGCATTGGCATTTGGTCTTTTTTTTTTCTAATTTCTCATGGTAACCGATTCTATGGCCTATAAATTTTTTCTTAATGGGAGAACAAAGGCATCACAAATCACAGTAGGATTATAGTTTTAGTCCCTTTCACAGATGCTTAGAGGTTCCATATACCATCGTTGTAGAGCGTTGATGTGAAAGAAGAATCCAAACACCAATTTTAATTCAAGACATAAATGGCTAGAGGTCAGTTCCATTTGCTTCTGCATTGTGCATTTCTGGTTATCTATGCATGTAAATTTCTTGTACAATCTACAAATTTTTGTATTACATCTCACGTAATCATATGTTACAAGCTAAAGTTACTTGGAATTGTGAAAACCTTAAACCACTTAATGTGGGGCATACATATTATTTAAATGATGGAGTAACAATGGTAATATTCATTAGTAATCTAAGATTAAATCAATGGTACTCAGTTATGGGTAGGTATTTGACAAATCCTTAAGATACGTAGTAATGTGCTCTCACTTTGAGAAACTTGTTTTAAATAATTTCTTTCTTGTTACAAATGCTAATCTTTCATTCATTGCGAAGAGCTTCCCATGGCTATGATATTTTTTTCTTGAGTTATTATGAGCAAGTATCATGGGCTTGTACATTGTTTCCATTATTTTGAAATACTTTTTTGGGCCAAATGTTCTCCATCNCTACTAGGGTGGATAACATGGAAACTTTTAGGGCCTATTTGCTTACCTTTCTCATCTAGTGAATTAATATTAATTTGGTAAAGTTTACACTTTATAATTATAATTATATATATAATTAGTTACATAAATAAATCCAGATTAATGGTAAGATTTTTATTCTTACTCTACATATGTGTAATCAATCTTAGTATTGGTTATCCTATATTTATATTCATGTGAATTGGAATTGAAGAAGGCACTTGGGATTGAAGCCACATTTTTTAAGCTTGTTTATTAAAAGTCTCACCACTATGATTGATCACGATAAGCATAAATTATGTGCACCTGCCATTGATGTGTCAACAAATTATGAGCTTATGCTAAGGATAAAGTTTCAAGGAAAGCAAAATAAAGAGATTTATAGGTTAGTTATTTAACATCCTATATAAAGATGACATTTTTCAACTATATCTTTTAATTGTTATGATGGTTATAACTAACTCCCATTAACTTCTATGGTGTTTATAAATAATTCTCATTAATTTCTATGGTGGTTATAACAAACTCCAATAGTGGTTATAACACACTTTAATTTTCCATAATGATTGTAACTACCAAAAAGCCACTATAAGAAGAGTTTCATAGGTCGAAAGAAAAAAGGGGAAAATCAAGAATAAGTATTGAATATTTCTAAGAATGGCTTGCTAATTGCACCATCAATTTAGGTACTTTGTTTAAATCTTGTAAGTTCTTTTCTTCTCATCTTCTCTTAGTTGCTTAGCTAATGGTATAGATAGTATTGTGCTTGGCATTTAATTTTGGGATTTTTCTAATTTCTCTTATAGCTTTATTTTTGTGCAATTTTAAACTTCTATTTGGTTGCGATGTAAGAGCTTATTTTTTCCTTGTAAAAGCATCTTGAGCAATTTCATAGCAATTTCTTTATGAAATCATCTGCAAGTCTAGAGGGTCTAGAAAATCTTTGATACTTTGAGCTGATTTGAAATAGCCTCAATTTTAAAGTATTTTCCTTGGTGTTTAATCTTGAAATTTTTAAATCTTTTCTAATAGCTCTATTATTTGCAATTCTTGACAACTATTGCCTAGCCAAATAATAGCTTATATTTTGTCTTTTACAAGCCATTTTGGTAGTTTAAGAAGAGTTTCCTTTACAAAATTGCTTATTGAACTCAAAGGTATGGACAATTTATAACACTTTGGATTGAATTGGAATAGCTTCATTTTTAAGTGTTTCCTCATGTTCAATTAATCTCACTTAAATATTTTAGATTTCACACAAATATTCTTTCTTTCTTCTTTTCTTTTAAAATCCATTAAATCTTGCTCTATTTCTAATTTTCTTGTGGATCCTTCTCTTTGAGGAAGATTAGAAGTAGATTTCCACAGAATTGTGCTTAACCATTTTGATGAAATTTTATTTGTTTCAAGTAATGTACTATAGGAACTATATAAACTAAGTAACTTCACAAAATAGAAATCCTTAATGACTCATAGTATGTAACAAAATTACCTAAATTTTTGTTATAATAGCTAGTTATAGTTTCATATACAAAATCAAGCATTTAAACATTCATAGTAGCAAACACACATTTATGCTTAGTTCACTCTATTACCACTGAGTTTATTTGAAGGTATCTAGACCTTGGTGTGTCCAAAGACTAGAAAAAATCTAAACTCAAGTTTGAATGAACACCTTCATTTCCCATGATTCTAGTCATGGGATCGAAAGTAAATGTTGATAGTCTCAAATAGGTGCCAATAGTTACATGGCCAATATTAATTTTTACAAGTTAAATTTGGTCATAAGATGTGTGTTCCAACTTCAGCACCTCACAAATGAATTCTCTATCACAATAATCAAAATGGAAAAAATGGCTAGTAAACTAGCACATAAAATGGGAAAAATATATTTCTCCCATTTCAGTGAGTAGAGAAAAGAAAAAAGTCAACACATGAATCAAGATTGATCAAAGATCGTTTCTCTACACTAGCCCATGTGGTGCATTAAGCATAAACTATGAAATGGGAAAATTGGACATTCTTTGACTTGCATAAATGGAATAAGAGTAATATAATCCATTTCAAAATAAAATCAATACATGATGTAATGTCAATGCAAAGACACATCATCAAAATTTGACTAGTCATTTTTACAAGTTTAAGCCTAGATGGAGAAAAGGGACTTTGCCCAATTTGTGAAATAGGCCAAAATAAGTTTATCCTAACTCATGGTGTAATACCTAAAATGGGAAAAGTGGCTAGAAAACTACTATATGAAATTCGGTGGAACTAATTCCTTCCATTTTAGTAATCAAAATGAATGTACCACATAGCACAAACATAGTGCACTTCAAACCCAAAAAGCATATTTAGGCCAAATTTAGGTAATATATATTACTTCCAACTTGCTATTGGGATAAATGACATTTTTTCCAATTCAAAGATAGAATAAAATATAGATAGAAATAAAGAAATGGTTGAATTTCATAATTCCAAAAATGGGCCATTTCTTCTTTATCCAAATTTAGAAAGGATACCTCTAGTTTGACCATAACATGAAAATCCAAATTTGTAAAAGCCAATTTCTCCATCTCCCAAATGGATAAAATCCATTTGGCCTATTTTACTAATTAGCCAGCTCATAATTTTTCAATTTTAAAAAAATTGAATGACTAAGAGTCAAGAATGTAGTATCTCCATCATTTCAACTATATTAATTACTAGTTCTTTTACTACGTGAAGTTTGAAATAGGTAAAATGACAAGGAAGCTACTCTTTGAGATGGGAAAAAGTTCCTTTATCCCATTTCCTAAACTCTTAGTGCCTTAAGGTTAAATGGGTTGATTATCATTTTTTCCAATTCACTATTAGATAAACCACATTCTTCTCATTTCAAAGATCAAATAGAAAACTTCCCAGAAACTTCCATTTAAAAACACTAAAATTTCAGTTCAAATAAGGCAACAAATTTTTGAATTGGCCTAAGTTTTGTGAATAAGAGTAACTACACAAAAAATTATAAATGGCATATGTCTCATCACATGAATTGGAAAAACATGTTTTACCCCATTTCATTAATACAACACTATACAAATTATACCAAACACCATTTCTTCTACTCTACAATTGGGGAAAATTTTCATTATCCTAATTTAAGCCAAAGAATAAAAGAAGACTTGAATAGAAGTAAGAAAAATAACCATAATTCTACTTCCCAAAAGGGATAAAATAAAATTCTATAACTTCATCAAATGACAACAAAGTTATGACTTGACAAATATCTGGTAAGATTTTAAAAATAAAATGGCTTATACATCCCTAGGACTAAGAAAAGTGGAGTTCACAATATGCTAACAGAGAAGGTTAATGATTGAATATAAATGCCTTAAAGAAGATTGCATTTTAAATGCTCATTATTAATATGTAAGTTCTTACACCAACCACAATTATGCCTACTACTACAAAGGAATTTTTGTGAATTTTGTAGAAATCGCACAAAGCTATTTAAAAATATAGAGCTACTTGAAATTCCCAAGGTAATCTATCCAATCGATAAGTCAAACACTTAAGATGCCAAAGAAATACGTTAGAACCAAAGAGGAAACCAATTTTTTATATTAGGATATGCCTATTCAAGCACTTCTAGAATCTTTGCAAGATTTTGACTTATCAATTTTTCAACTATGAAGATGGGCATAATCAATGGAAGATCTGTAGCTTCAAGGCCCATATGAGGAGGACCCAAAATTGATTTTCTATCATGATACCAATCATGATTATGTCTAGAAATTATAAGTGCAAGAATTTAGTAAAGAACAAGAGTGGAGAAGTTTCTACTAGTATATGGATATGCATAAAATTAGTAATTTGAGATGTTATCAATTGGGTTTTCGCTAAGATAGAATTATGGATTATTGAGCTTACAAAGAGGGGATGAATAAGTTTTCAAAATCAAAGTTCTTTGGGACAAAGAACTTACATCAAATTTAATGTGATTCCCAAACTTGGGTAGTCCACACTTGAAGGATAGTTCATAAATACAGCTCCAAACATTGTTATTCCCAAATATGGTTTGAAGGTTACCATATGCTATACAAGATGTAATCTCCACTCCAAAGTGATTTGATGCTATGAATCCACTCAACCCTACAAGGCCTTAACAAGCTTAAAAAGTGGTTTCTATGATACCACAACCTTTACAACTTGAGCTCTACTCTAGAGTGTTATGGTGCTACACCAACACTTAATTTCACAAGATCTCAATAAGCTCAAGCAAGATGCCTTCTCACAAGAAACACATAAACTCCACAGGAAATAAGGGAGAACAACAATTACAAGGAATGAATGAAACTTAGTTTGTTGATCCTTTCACTATGAGGTATAGTTCACTTTACAACAGAAAAAAGATAGTACAATGAGGAGCAATAATGATCACAATGATGTTCAAGTGATTACAAAATGATAGTATAAAATCTTGCATATTTCCCAATGAGAATGATGTCTTCTTATAGTCACTATGTTTCCAAATTTATCTTGGAATTCATCTTGAAACTCATGCAACAACTAGCTAACAGTCATGGAAGACATCGTCTTCATGACTAAGACATCTTTTTGCATCTAGCCTCCATTTTGGAAAGACATCTTTGTCGGGTGAAAGATGTCTTTGTATAATAAAAGACATCTACTATTTTGTAGAGACTTCTTTGCCTATGCTACCTTCAATTTTGACAATATGTCTACTATTTCTTGGAGACATCTTTGTTCACCCTTTCTTTGAACTTTGAATTCTTCATTCCTTGTCCATAATCTTGCATGTCTGCATGCTCCAATGATATCAACATTACTTGTGAGTCATTTGGTCCTTGTCCATGTTCTTTGAATTCTTGCATATATTCTTTAGACCTTGTGAATGATCTTTTTCTTTTAAGCTCTCATTTTATCTAAATAATTTCATTCCTTAGCATCTCATCTTGGTTTCCCATGTACTTTATCCTAGAAACACAACAACCACACAATGATACAAGCAACCTTTGACTTCATTTTACTTAACATTTTGCACACCAAAAGGTCAACAATCTTCTCCTTTTTAGTGATGTTCAAAACTTAAGAAAATCGGTTAGTGATCATACAAATATAACCATGCTCTCCCCCTTTATGAACCATAGCAAAAAGGATAAAGCAAATTAATCTTATCATAAATAACATTCCAATAGTATAACCCATAAAATAATTTGTTCCTTTGTTAAAAAGTAGCCATACCATAATCACAGAAGATATGCATTGAGCCCAAATTTTATCTAAATAAATATCCAACTAATATAAAGCATTTTTAAAAAGATCCATATTGTTATGATGAATATTATCAACCATTTACAACCCTTTATAATAGAGAAACAAATATTTCTTCCTTCAATGAAGTCCATATACACAATAAAGACATGAGTACTCAAGGAAAGATAGATATATATAGCATGCTGAAATAACATAAGTAGAGAAGTCAAGGGAAAATACACAAACTTAAATATCAAATTTATATGCTAAATATGAAAATATATACTTCAAAAAGATCTATTCTTTTTCAATCAAAACCAAAGTTAGGTAGAACAAGCCACAACTAATACAAACATGACCAAGTAAAAAATTTTAATTAATGTCTAAGAGAAAATGGACTTGAATATCAAAGATCAAAGATAGAGTATTTAGAATTAAGTGGCCTATCAACTTGAATTAAATATCTTATTAAAACTTATATCTCAAGATATTCTCTTAGCAAAACAAGGTAGGAGCTACTCCTTGTCAAAAACAAAAATTTGAGGACTAAGTAACCTATCTTCTGAACTAATAAACTCATAAGGAAAACCAATATATCATGATTCCATCAGTACTAAACATTTATGAAATAATAATGAAGGTAATTATATGGCAAGAAAGAAAGGATACACTTGTGAAAATAAATTTTCACGAAGAAGGAAAAATACCAAATAAGAACAAGTGAATACTCAAAAATACAAGTAGATCTTAACAAGATGCTTAAACAATAACCAAAAGATATCACAATGGTAAAATAACTGTAAGGCATCTTAACCAGGAGTTAATCCTAATTTTACCTTGGATACTGTACCATACCCTTTCATGACATGAATCCTTGCTCATTTTGTGATACTTTGTTGTTTGAGTGTTTCTTGGCTGAAGTCTCCAAAGACTTCCCCTACATTGGTGATGTCGAAGATGATGATGGATAATGAGGAACAATCTCCCCCTACACATGTGCAACTCTTCTTGGGCTTTTAAGATAAACTTGTAAATGTTGTAAATCACTAAAGCATTACAACTGTAGGTTAACATTAAGATCAAATGTGGAGACTAAGGTCTCCAATCAATAATATTGATAGAATTTTTAAAGGCATGTATTATCTCTTAAATGGCAAAAATATCCCAAAGGATAGGAGCTTAGAAGCAGATCATGCAAGATAGAAAGCAAGACGAAAACCTAACTAAAATTATTACAAGATAGAGGCCCAAAGAATCTCAATACAAGTGCTACACTACATATTTTCTTGAAACCAATTACATCAAGATCAAAATGAATATAAGATATGATCTAAATAAGTTTTCAACACTTTTTTAATCTAGATAAGATACAAACAATTTGCACTTCTTAAATCATGTACTAATAAATTAACTAGCAAGAAAAGATATGGAAACTTACCTTGTTTGCAAGTGATAAGAGAAGATTAATGGAGTTTGAGATAAGATTCCCTATCATGAAGTACCTCCTCATCCTTAGGTTCTCTTTCATTAGATCATGTATGTGATGTCTCTATTTGTTCATGTTTGATGAGTGGCGAGGTACCCCTACACTCAACCATACGAATATGAGTGTTTCATGCATGATTCGGTCGAACTCCAAGGACCAAGTGCTTATGCGCCTTAATGGAACACTCAAGGTTAATCATTCATTGTCTTCCCAAACTTACTTGTATTGTCATGGTTGTATGGTTAAGTAAGCTTGAGGTATATGATTTTTATAGTTTTTTTATTTTTTGTCTTCTACTAATAAAGAAGAGGGAGAGAGAACTAAGTGGCTAACTTACATTAACTATTCATCAACTAGTTTCTAAATGTTCCTAGCACTAGTATCCATTCCCACTTGTTGTACACATCCTGAACTAGTGCAATGCTGCTAGGATTACCAAACGCTAATCATTACTAGGTTACCAAGCACTACACACATGCTTAAAGCAATCGTACTAAGTGTATTTAACTAAGGGGGTTGAAGGTTGAGAGATATATTAATTAACTAGGAAAGAATTAAATAATAATTAATTACTAATTATCTTAATTTTTATGCTGTAAGTTTTATCATAAAGTTTGTCTTTATTGTCATACACAAAATTGTGCTTAGGTACAAATTTCTTGAATAAATATTTGTTCACTCTATGACTCCTATTGCGGGCACACAAAAATAATTCTAACTCTGGAATGAAAAAACTACAAGAGTCTGGCTAAGGGTTTAAATCTAATGTATGGGAACCAAGGGTGCTACCTCTTATTTATAGAAGATGAGTCACGATGTGATATCGTATGGTGGATGTGATATCACGTACATGATATCATGGTTCATCATACCCCCATGACTAAATGAAAAATCATCCTTAAGTTCCTTGCAAATATTGGGAAGGTATGGAATTATTGACTTGAATGACAACTAATGGTGAATGGGATGACATGTGAATGGATCAACATTACAATACATGGCAACATTAGTGTTCATGACTACAAAAGTAAACACTATACACAATTGACATCCAACCTTATTTAGTAGTTGAGAGAGAAGAGAGAGAGAGAGAAAAAAGGAGAAGACGTGTTGCTGCCAATGCCAAGATTACGCCTTCAGTTGTCCATCCATATTCATGCTATCAATCTTATTCCTTGCACAACCATTCCAGCACTAGTCCATCCTGAGTGTTTCCTCTAGGTCCAGCCCATTGTTGTATGATTGCCATCTACACACACAACACAATCACATATGAGCAAGGATAAGTAAATCATAATGTAGTTGATACCTTGACTCAGTGTAAGGTCCATTGGCTGAGTTGTGATATGGCCAATACAGATTCTAGAGATATAACATTGGTGACTACCCAAGGTGTAGGGGTTAGGAAAAATTGAAAAAATTGGACCAGGGCCCCCATGACTAAGAGCGATCCTCCGGTAACGATAGAATGAAAAAATATAAGGAATAAGAAAGATGGAGAAAAAGAAACAATGGAAATGCCAATAAAATGGATGTTAGAGATGGGAATGAAACAAAAAAAATGTTTCTTGAGGAAACGTTTAAGTGAAAAAAGTTAACTGATGTACCAAATAGGAATGCTAGTGGGTCCTCCCCAAAGCAGGCTCATGCCCTTTATGCCCTAACAAACCCACATTCAAAGAGTCCTTAGGCTCTGGAAATGTCATTTGGAAGCAAGATTTAAAGACTTAACCACAAGAATTCACCAAAGAGAAAACAATGCATCAACCAAAATATAGACTACTGATACAACTAGCAATGAAGTGGAAAATGGAGAAAGAATGATGGGGAGAAGAAAATGAAATGGAGTCCCAAGAACAAGGTGGTGTCTAGCCCCTTATGTACTTATTGTTAATGTGACTAAGTAGATCTCATTCAAAATATAGCCTCAAACAATCCACATCTAGTGACTTCACATTAATACACTTGGCCAATGCATCCTCTTGAAGTAACAAGAATGCTTCCACCAAAGAGTCACCACCATTCCAAGGAAAACGAGAAAGGGAGAAATAGGAAGCAAGAAAGGATCTTAGTTAGAGGAAACATGTCTATTTAGTTCCATAACTAGTGCTTTTAGCCCAGATGATTATTTTTTCTAAGGAGTGTGCTTTGAATTATCACTATTTTTTTTCATGAGAACCACACCATGCAAAGACTTATTTTTATTAGCTCAGCTTCCCGATAATGGAGAAATGTCAGAATGGTAAGAAAACTCAAAAAGAAAATATCCAAGAACCCAAGAGAATAGCCAGCACAAATGCATCAAATCCCTTTGAAGTCACACCCTTTTCAGTCCCTGAGTCCTTCCTTAGTTTGAGAAATGCCCAGTCACCAATTTGTTAATAGTTTTATTATTTAAGAAGGGGACTATATAGTTCCAAGCCAAGAGAGATCATATAAATTCATGGATGCATGGATGACATAGACTCATTACCTATTATATCAAAAGAACCATACCTTAGTAACAACATTATAACTCAAAGGTAAAATCCAAACATTAGTAATCAATAAAATAAAATTCATACCACCATCATGAGCACTTATTAGGTGACAAATCTAACAAAACAAAAACAACAACAAAAAAGCAAAACAAATAGTCACACAAATAAATGAGAAAGTATAAACGATGCTGAAAAACAAAAACAAGAAAAATTAAAGAAATTTGTAAAAAAAAAAAACTTAAAAATGAACTGAGGACCTTGAATGATTAGCAAAGGTGGCTATCTTCCCCATGATTGAGTTGAAAGGAGGAGATCCAAAATAGTGAGCAGGGTTGTCCCCTCTCAAAGATATTATGTGAACTAGCCATTCTAAATTCATGGAAGGGTTTGATCTCTTGCATATTGACTAACAATTTGTTATCAGGGATCTTAGGTTTGTATATGGTCATGGCCCTTGAAGGAAAGGTTGCATGAATAATGTAAGGTCCTTTCCACAGTGTTTGAGATTTTGTGTGTTTTAGCACATGTGTGGGGTTCTAGTAGAGAACCCTATCTCCTAGTTGACACTTAACCTTTCGAATCTTCAAGTTATGACATTGCTTGTTATATGCCTTATGCAACTCATTTGATGATAGGGCAGCTAATTAGTTTTCGTCTAGTACGTTTAAAGTTGCCAACCTTTGTTTTTGTGCTAGATCAAGGTCGAGGTGGAGGTCACAAGTTGTTGATAGTGTATGGAGCTTAGTTTGAATCAGAAGCGTTGGAAGCTTTCCATACACTAACTCATAGGGCGAGTAGCCTATAGGGAGTTTCCAAGTGGATTGGTATTCCCAAAGAGGATAATTTAGTTTAGTGCTCCAATCTTGTCAATACTTGCTAATTGTCCTAGTCAATATTTTAGTGATCTCCCTGTTGGTGACCTTAACTTGTCTGTTACCTTGGGGGTGATAAGGTGTAGTCAATTTATGTTCAACACCTAAGCATTTCATTAACTTTCAAAAAGTTACACTTGTGAAGTGTGTTCCATTATCTAAAATAAGTGCATGTGGCACACCAAACCTATTTACAATTTTTTGTTACACAAATCGTGCAGCTGTAGATGATGTGCAATCTTTAATAGCAGCTGCTTCAACCCAATTTGGTAAATAGTCTACAGTAACTACAATGTAATCTTTTCCATTGGACATTGGTGTAATGCGCCCCATAAAGTCTATTCCCCAAATGTCAAAGGGTTCTAATGATTGAATCCATTGTTGTAGATCCTCCATTTTAGTAGTCATTCCCCCATCACGTTGACAGTGCTCACAAGATTGGATAAATTGATGGCCATCCTAAAATAATGTTTCCCAGTAATATCCTACAAGCAAGATCTTAATAGTCATTCGTCATAGTAACCCCCACAAGGGCCCTCATGAGTGTCTTGGAGAAATCTTAGTTGGTCTACATCGAGCACACACCATCAAACCAAGCCATCAGAACACCCTTTGTAAAGTTTTCCATTGATCTCCATGAAGTACTTAGCTTTGTGAAGAAACTGTTGTTTCTTCCTAAGGTCTAGCTCCTATGGTGTTTGTTGAGTAAGGAGATAGGTGACAATGCTACTATACCAGTTCATCTCCGTGGGTAGTTGGTTATTCACTACATCGGCAAAGAGGGCTTCACCAAGAAAATGATTAGACATTACATATTCATCCTCTTTGCTATCCTAGCATAACTGAGATAAATGATATACACCTATGTTCTCGGTGCCTTTCCAATTGATCATCGTTAGGTTGAATTCCTGTAGGATTACTAGCCATCGTATAATATGAGGGCTAACTATTGGCTTGTTCATGAGGAATCGAATTGCACTATGATTCATATGGATGAACACTTTGTAACCTAACACATAGTGCCTAAACTTATGCAATGCAAACACTACAGCCATTTATTCTTTCTCTGTAATTTTATAGTTAAGTTGTGCACCAGCGATACTTCTACTTGCACAATGGATGTAGTAAGGGTGTTTTTGGTCATCTAACTATGTAAGTACAGATCCTAATGGATAATTGGATGCATTAGTCATGATGTGGAATGGTTTGGACCAATCAGGAGCTTATAGAATGGAAGTTTCTACTAGCTTTCATTTTAGGGTTTGGAATGCTCGTTCACATTCCCTAGTCCACTTAAAAGGTACATCCTTCTTTGTTAACTCTACCAATGGTTTGGCAATCTTGGAGAATTTCTTAATGAATCTCCTATAGTAGCTAGTATGTCCAAGGGATGATCAAATGTCTTTAACAGTTTCTGGTTGATGGGTGATACCTTGAATGACCCTAATTTTATCTGGGTCTACCTCTATTCCTGAATGTGAAACCTTATGCTCAAGTACTATGCCTTCTTGGACCATTAAATGGCTTTTATGTAGTTGAGCCTTAGATTGATTTCTACACATCTTTTCATCACTTTCTCTAATCAATCCAAGGCTTAATCAAAACGTATTCCACAGGTGGATAAGTCGTCCATAAAGACTTCCATTCCATTCCCTATCTGCTGTTGGAATATGCTTAGAGCTAGGCGTTGAAAAGTGGTAGGAGTATTACACAAGCCAAATGGCATTTGTTTATATGCAAACGTTCCCTAAGGACTGGTGAATTTTGTCTTGGCTTGTTCTTCTGGGGCTATTTGTATTTGGTTGTATCTACTATAGCCATCCACCAAATTGTAATAGCAATGCCCTGCTATTGTGTCTAAGACTTAGTCAATGAATGGCAATGGAAAGTGATCCTCAAATGTTGCCATGTTCAGTAACCTAAAATTTATGCACACCCTCCATTTGCATCCCTTTTTAGGCACGATTACTGGAGGGCTAACCCATTTGCTATCAACAATGGGATATATGAACCCAGCCTTAAGAAGTTCTATTTCTTCTTTTACTACTTGCTTCAATTTTGGGTTTAATCGCCTTTGCGGTTATTTTCGAGGTTTCATGGAAGGCTCAGTGTAAATCCTATGCTGGCATATCCTAGGATATATTCCAGTTAATTAGGGATATGACCAGGCAAAGGCTTTTGACCACTTATTTATTAATTTCAATAATCTTCCTTTTTGTTTGGAAGCAAGTCTTGCATTGATGATTACTAATTTTCCATTTTCAAGGATCATATATTCCAGACCAGTAGGCAATGGTTTCAATTCTAGGGGCTCTTGTTTGAATTTTTTAGGAATTTCCAACTTCCCCTAGTTGATGTTTTCAACGTTAAGGCTTGGAAGTTAGTAGCGAACTTGCTCTAGTGCATCTATGCTTTCTATGTAAGCACGAGTTATTCCCTCAGTTAGTTCCATGCACATTAGTGAGTTGCTCTCTTGATCAGCTATCAGCCATTACGTGTCTTCTTGTTGTGTGGCTACTACATACAGGCACTTTTGTATGCTAATGGTTTGTGCACACTAGTTGCATGTAGGCAATGCTAAACTTTGCACAACCCATGATCTCTGCATGAAATTGCACCCTGTATCACTATATATGATGCATGGAACCTTCTTGTTCTTAATCTTTTCAAAAGTATTCTCCTTAGATATTTCTAGGGAAAGATCACAAATTCCTAGGCGTGCATCTATAGTACTTAGCCATGTCCTTCCCATTATGATTGGAAAGTCCCCTTTACCATTATTCACTTGTATCACTAGGAAATCAGCTAGGTACAACCACCCACACATAATGGTAAAGATGTCCTCCACCAGTTCCAAGGGAATAGTGATGGACTAGTCAGCTAGCTCTAGGCGAATATTGCTCTTCTTCAATGGAGGCAAGTTCTAGGCTTTATACATTTCGTGCGATATTAAGTTAACCCCAGAACCTGAAAGCTTTGCATGGCTCATTCCCAGCAATTAGGAGATAGATTACAGGGCTTCTAGGATCAAAGAATTTCCTAGGAAGGTGGCAACCTTGATCCAGTTAGTAATGGCATGTGTTAACATGACCATATGCGTTAAGCTCAATGTTTGGTTCAAAGGGAGCTTTGAAGCTTTATTTGATGGGGAGGCATTCAGAGGTTCAACTGCTTTTGGTTATAAGGGCTTGGTTGGACTATTGGTTCTAAAGAAAGGCCTTTTCTTCATACAGTTGTTAGAACCAATAGTTGGCTAAGGATTTATAGCCCTTGTTGCATTGCATTGCTACGGTTGAGCAGGGAGTTACCCTTGCATTGCTGGAGTAGGTGGTAATGGAGCTATTGGTGTGAGAGTTGTAGATCAATTTTAAGGATGGTATATTTTTGGGTTATCTCTCCTAGGAGAAGGAGTTCTATAATACTCACAAGCTTGGTAGTGATGTTGTGGTGTAACATGACCAACAAAGTCACATGGAGAGATTGGATGCTACACATAGTAGCCATATGGGTCAAGTTGCCAGTATGGGTATTGTTGCCTTGGTGGTGGCATCCCCCATGATTGTGGGTATTGCCGCTATTGATGTTGCTCAATGGGTTGTGATAGAGTTCCACTTGGATAATATGTTGAAGGTTGGTGAAACTACCTTGGATTACCTTGGGGATAAGGTAACCATCGTGGTGTTTGCTATTTATTTAGTCGTGGGTTGAGTGCATACACCCTAGACTCTTATAGATGTGAGATCACTGGGCAACATCCCTTAGGATGGTCGTATTGGCATATCTCGCATCCACTATCATTTTCCATGTCTGAATCCACAACCCCTTCTATGATGGCCATTTTTCCCTTACCCTTGTTATGTGCATTTTCCACTTTACTCTTTTTCTTTTTTTCATGATCACTACCTCCCTCCCTAGACTCCTCTACAATTTTAAGAATAGTTTTAAACCTACTATCTAGGGAATCCCACATTTCGACTACCTTTGCCGATACTTTTGATGTTAACTTTTGGAGAAGCAAAGTTTTTCGATTCACCATCTCTTTGAGTGGTGACTCTTCTTCCTCCTCACAAAATATCACTCCCATTTTTTGAAGGGAAGGATCTCGGTTGTATTCTTCCGTACTTTCTCTCTTTCATAGCTCACCTTCTTCTTTGGAAACTTGCTCTAGTATTCTATGAATTTGATGAGACCTAAGCTCTGATGACTTGCCTTGGGCATACGTCCCAATGGTTCTTCTCGTTTCATGCCTAAGTCCATCCACGAGATGGCATAGTTGATCCCACTACGAATAACCATGGCCAGGGCAATGATGTAATAATGTGTAATAGTGGTCCATGGTAGCATCCAAGGATTCATGATTTCCTTGCTTCCATCCTTCGATTTGCTTCCATACGTTAGACAATCAGGAGTACATTTGGTACTTATCATTGAACAGTTCTAACATTGTACTCCACCTTCGAATGGATTCCGATTCTAAGGACTCATACCAGCTTTCAGCTTCTTTCACTAGTGTCCTTGGGAACAACTTCAAATTTTGCCATTTTTTTTCTATTTTTTTCAAGGCACATGTATCATGGAATGCTTGTAAATAATTTTGAGGATCAGTGTTGTATCCCCCTTCAAATCATGGGATGTTGTTCATGTCTAACCTCTTGAGCCTACTATCCTTTGATGCCTTGTTGGAACTCTTACAGCCTCCGTTATATCTAGCATGCTTCTAGTTGTGAGTATAGGCTCTTCATGATCATCTCATTCATAGCGTCTATGGTGTATATGTGGTTTCCTACTCTCCCTTATTCTATGCCTTGATTCTTTAGAGTGCCCTCGTCCTCATTATCGACTGTCTCGTCGATGACTTTCACTTCATTTTCCCTTATCCTCATGATTGGTTTTCCTATGACTGTGTCCGGACACTGAAGGAGAGGGTGAAGATGATGATGAAGGTGAAGGAGAAGGAGAACCATCACCATGATGGTGTTTTCTACCTTCTCTTTGGTGGTCTCGGCCTCAATCATGATTATGATCAGAATGTCCACCCTCATCGTGTGTTCGTGTTTCTTCATTGAACAGTTCATGTTTGTGGGTATCAGAACTAGGGTTATGAATAGTGGAGTGGAGGTTCTAATACACCAACCCTTGACCAATGTCAGGAGGAGGAACATCATTTTGTGGAAAACTTGTTAAGGTAGGTTCACCATCCTCAATTTTGCTCAAAACATGCAGAGCGTCATAGGGCCATTTACCCTTCAAAGATGTATGGTATCTCTCCTGTTGCAAGTCCCTTTAACATTGCACTTTTGTGGGATGATAGTCTCTTGAGTCATGATTGTGGGTAATTTATTCTACATATAAAAATGGCATGCCTATCCGTGTGAGAGCACGAAAGAGTATGTTGGGAACTGATCAGTCTAGAGGCAATACTATGTTACCCTCCAAGTCTCTCCAACATAGTTGTTCATCTTGGTGGAGAATAAAGGTAAAATCAGATACATACTCATCAGGATGAGTATATACCACACGAAAATATTGAGGAACTAGCAGATCATGGTTATGTGTATTATGCCACCGACTGTCTCTTGCATTAGTCCTAGGCAGTGAAGTGCTCTTATGCGAAGAAGAACATCTTATCTTGTTTGGTGTCTAATATACTATTGCCCCATCTTTCTTTGATTAACCCTAAGGTTTCATTCTAATGTTCCAATGACATGAATGATTTCCTATGTTCTACGCTATGCACAAACAACTAAGTCCTCAACAACGATGCCAATGATGAGTGGCGAGGTACCCCTACACTCAACCATACGAATACGAGCATTTCATGCATGATCTGGTCAAACTCCAATGACCAAGTGCTTATGCACCTTAATGGAACACTCAAGGTTAATCAATCATTGCCTTCCCAAACTTACTTGTATTTTCATGGTTATATGGTTAAGTAAGCTTGAGGTGTATGATTTTTATAGCTTTTGTATTTTTTATGTCTTCTACTAATAAAGGAGAGGGAGAGAGAACTAAGTGGCTAACTTACATTAACTATTCATTAACTAATTTCTAAATGTTCCTAACACCAATATCCATTCCCACTTTTCGTACACATCTTGAACTAATGCAATGCTGCTGGGATTACCAAACTCTAATCGTTACTGGGTTACCAAGCGCTACACGCATGCT
>MNCI01005329.1:0-38177 GCA_015680685.1 Gnetum montanum | reverse complement strand
CACAAGGGGCTGTACACCACCTTGTTCTTGGGATTCCATTCCACTTCTCTTCTTCCCATCCTTCTCTCCATTGTTCACCTCATTGCCGGTTGTATCATTGTATATACTTTAGTTGATGCTTTGTTTTCTTTTTGGTAAATTCTTCCGGTTAATACCTTAACTCTTGTTTCCAAAGGACATTCCCCGAGCCTACGGACTTCTTGAATGTGGGATTGTTAGGGCATTAAAGGCATGCGCCTGCTTTGGGGAGGACCCACTGACATTCCTATTTGGAACATTAGTTAACTTCTTTTCCTTAACGTTTTACAATTAATTAACATTTTTGTTCATTTCCATCATGACATCCTTTCTATCGATGCCATAGTTGTTCCTTTTTCCCTATCATTCCTATTCCTTTTCTCTCTCCATTCTAATGCTACCGGAGGTTCGCGATTAGTCATGGGGGTACGGGGCCTGATTTTTCGATTTTTATCCTAAGCCCCGGATTTTTTCGTTTTTCTTCCTAACCCCTATGCCTTCGGTAGTCATCATCTATATTTTCCCAGATCCATATCAGCCATACCACACCTTAGCCAGTGAGCCTAAACCGAAGCAAGGTATGCTTTACTTAATGATTCAATTACCCTTGCTAATATATGATGGTGTTGTGTGTGCAGATGGCAATCATACAACAACAGAATGGATCTGGAGCAGACACTTGGAATGGAGCAGCGCTGAAGCAGCATGCAAGGAGTGGAATTGATAATGCGCTTACAGATGGACAACGAAAGGCGCAATCTAGGCGTTGGCAGCAACAAGACTCTTCTCTCTTCTTCTCTTCTATTCTCTCTCCTCTTTTCTCTCAGCTGCCAACTGTGGCCTGATGTCATTGTAATAAGGTGTTCACCCATGTTGTCATGAACACCAGTTTTTGTCAAGTCTTGTAATAAAGACCGTTCACATGTCATCCCATTAGTTCCATTTCCCCTAATAATCCCATACCTACCTGATATCATTGTAAGGAACTCGAGGACGAGTTTTCATTCAGTCATGGGGGTATGATGAGACGCGACTTGCACTAGGCCGCGATATCGCGTCCCATGCGATATCGCGTACGCGATATCGTGTCCCACCGTCATTTCTATAAATAAGAGGCGGCACTCCCTTCATTTCCCAATCCTGGCTAGTGTAGCGAAGCTCTGGCAGATTGATCACTCCAGAGTTAGAATTTTTCCCCATGTGCCCGCAGTAGGAGTCCTAGAGTGAACGGCTCTTTATTCGAGCAGCTTGTAACCTGAACCCAAGTTGTGTACGGCAATAAAGACGAACTTGTTTGGATAAACCTTGCAGCACGTGGTTTCATTTATTGCTTTCTTTCCTGCTTTCCTAGTGCGTTCAAGTACGACTTGATTACGAGCGTCTACGGACGTGTACGGCTAGTCAAGGAATCGGCTGCTTGACGCAATGCATGAGTACGACTCAATTACGAGCATTGGATGCTTGGTAACCCAGTAGCGTATTCCAGGATTCTGCGCTTGGTAACTCCCGGGTCTAATGTGTACGGCTAGTTGAGGAATCGGCTGCTCATTGCTAGGCTAGATCGTGTGATAAGTACGACTTAGTTACGAGCACCCACGGGTGTGTACGGCTGGCTAAGGAATCGGCTGCTTATCACACGTAGGCTAAATAGGTGCCTCAGTACGACCACTTCGAGCACTTGCGTTACGTGTGGCGATCCCAGTAACGATTAGCGTTTGGTAAGCTGCAGTTGCATAGTTCAGGGTGTGTCCGGCAAGTGGGAACGGATGCTGACGCTAGTTAATTTAGACTTAGATCTTAGTTAGAGTTAGTTTAGTTTTCTCAACCCTTTCTCCTGGTAGCATAGAAGATAAGCCGAAAATACCAAAAAAATCACATACCTCAGACTTGCTTAACCATACACCGTGACACATACAAGCAAGCCTGGGAAGACAACGAACGATTAACCCCAAGTGTTTCTTGTGGCGTTAAGGCATTTAGTCTGCGGAGTTCGACCGGATCGCGCGTGTACGCTCGTTTTGTATGGTTGAGTTTAGGGGTACCTCGCCACTCATCATTTATCATAAAGTTTATCTTTATTGTCGTACACAAAATTGTGCTCAAGTACAAATTGCTCGAATGAAGATCTATTCACTCTATAACTTCTACTATGGGCACATAGAAATAATTCTAACTCTGGAATGACAAAACTACAAGAGTCTAGCTAAGGGTCTAAATCTAATGTATGGGAACCAAGGGTGCCACCTCTTATTTATAGAAGATCAAGCAGGATGCAATATCACATACGCGATATCACGTGGTGGATGTGATATCACGTACACGATATCACATGGTGGATGTGATATCATGTACACGATATCGCGTATGAGACATCGCAGTTCATCAATGTTCTTTATGATAGAATCCTTGATCACTTGTTGCATTATTTTCAATTCTCCACTTCTCTTCATTTTCAGCTATTGTTGCTTGTAGAATTTTCTTACCAAAGCCTTTTTAACTAGACCAAGCATCAATGTTGTTTTGATTACCATGAGAATAGTTAAGGGTTTACTTATTACCATAATTTTTACACAAATAATTTATTCTTCTCATGAATAATATCATCAAAATTGACTATGCTTGAGCTTGAATTTTCATGTGTGACTTTCTCCAAATCCTTTGGCTATTTTTTAGGAGTATCCCTTTCTTGAAACTTTCTACAATCCTTATTAAAAGAGGTTAATTGTTGAATCTTAGCTTTTATGTCTGATATATCTTCTTTCACTTCAAAGTGGATAGCATCTAGCTTAAATATTACAAATTTCTTTGCCTTCCTAATCAAATAATGTAAAAGAAAAATTTCTTCTTTAAGTTTAGTATACCTTTTTCACACTTACCACCTTTCTCAACCATATGTGAGGAATTTTCATCTATAAGAGCCATGCATATATGTGAATCTTTGGAGCTATTGATAGGTGAAGCATATCCTTCAAGGATTGACTTCCATACTTCAAACTCCATGGATTTAAAAAACCCTTACATTCTAGCTTTCTAATAGGCAAAGTCAAATCCATCAAACATGGGTGGCTTTATGTAAGATGTCCCCCCCATTGTTCACTCTTTGAAGTTAATGATGAAGAAGACTACCAAGCTCTAATACCAATTGTGGATCATTGAACTTAGATAGTTGTGGGGGGTGGGTTTGGGGGGTAGGGTGGGTAGGTGTTGGCGGGCATGAATAAGTTCTCCAAATCAAAATTGTGTTGGACAAAGCACTCACACCAAATTTAATGTGGTTTCCCAACTTGGGTAGTTCACACTTGGATGGTAGCTTACAAGCACACCTTTAGACTTTGTTGCTATCAAATGTGATTTGAAGGTTACCACACCCTATATAGCCTCTAAGTGCTACTTCAGAGTGATTCGATGCTACAAATCCACTCAACCCCACAAGGTCTTAACAAGCTTAGAGAGTGATTTCCAAGATCCCACAATGTTTACAACTTGAGATCTTCTATGGAGTATTGTGGCACTACACCAACACTCAATATCACAAGATCCTAACAAGCTTAAGCAAGATGCCTTCCTACAAGAAGTACATCAACCCTATAGGGCAAGAAGGGAGAACAATAATTACAAGGTATGAATGCAACTTAGTTTGCTAATCCTTACACTTTGAGGTATAGCTCACTTTACAACAAACAAAATATAGTATAATGAGAAGTGACAATGATTGTCAAATGATTACACAATGCTAGTACAAAAGCTTTCACATTTATCAATGAGAATGATGTCTTCCAATAGCCATTATGCTTCCAAATTCATCTTTGAACTTGTTCAATGACTAGCTAATGGTGATGGAAGATGTCTTCTTCATGGCTAAGATGTCTTTCTACCTCTCACCTCCATTTTGGGAAGACAACTTCATCTATTGAAAGATGTCTTTCTATAACTTGTCTCCATTTTGGGAAGACATCTTTGTCTAGTGAAAGGTATCTTTGTATGATGAAAGATGTCTGCTATTTTGCAAAAACATATTTTCCTATAATACATTCAACTCTACCAAGACATCTACTATTTCTTGGAGATGTCTTTGTTATGCCTTTCTTTGCACTTCGAATTTTTTGTTCCTTGTCCATAACCTTGTACTTCTGCATGCTTCGATGATGTTAACTTTGCTTATGAGTCATTTGGTCCTTGTCCACATTCTTTGAATTTTTGCATAGTCACTTAAGACCTTGTGAATGACCCTTTTCTTTTGAGCTCTCCTTTGGTCTAAACTAGTTTATTTCTTATCATCTCATCTTGGTTTTCCATGTACTTTATCCTACAAACACAACAACCACACAACCATATGAACAACCATTAACTTCATTTTACTTAACATTCTGACACACCAAAAGATCAATAGGAATATAGTGGGAACTATTTAAAGTTTAAGTAGAGGTCAGAACACATGATAGATATCAGTCCTAGCTAAAGCTATGAATTATATGGCATTGCTCTATCCAATAATTTTAATTACAATACTTGAAATGAGAATATCATAGCAATTGCAAGGAATATTATATTGGCAAATGGGCAAGAACTGCATTTCATCAGATCAAGCATTTTCATCATTTTTGGCTATAAGAAGACATTTTCTAACTTCAATGAACTTAGGTTCCATCATTTTATTTTCATTGTTGGTTTAACTATTGTTCAAGATCTAATATTTCCTCTATTTCAGCCCAACATTTGAAAGTTTTAACTATTGTTGAGAACAACAAATCCTTTCACCTAGTTTATTTCATGAATAATTAATCACAAGCCAAAATAGTAGAAACTGAGGGTCATTGAACTTAAAATGGGAGGGAATGAATGAGTTTTCCAAATAAAAAATTCCTTGAAGCAAAGCATACACCAAGATTAATGTGGTTCCCCAACTTTGGTAGTCCACACTTGAAGGGTAGTTTGCAAGCAAACCTCTAGACGTTGTTGCTCTCAAATGTGGTTTTAAGGTACCACACCCTATATAAGCTCTAATCTCTGCTCTAGAGTGATTTGGCGCTACAAATCCACTCAACCCTACAAGGTTCCAATAGGCTTAGAATGTGTTTTCCAAGATCCTACAAACTTTATAACTTGATCTCCACATCGAAGTGTTGTGGTGTTACACCAACACTCATCCCTTAGGATTCTAACAAACTCAAGCAAGATGCCTTCCCACAAGAAGCACATAAACCCTATAGGGAAATAATAGAGAATAATAATCGCAAGGAAATAATGCAACTAATTTTGCTAATCCTTGCACTTATAGATACGGCTCACTTTGATCAATTATAATAGACCAAAGATTATACAATGATTACCTGATGAATACAATGACAGTACATAATGCTTGTCCATTTCCCAATGAGAATGAAGTCTTCAAATAGCCAATACATTTCTGAAATCAACTTGGAATTCATGCAAATGTTAGATAATGATAACTAAAGACATCTTCTTAGAGATTGAGATGTCTTTCTACAAAAGACCTTCATTTTGAAAAAAATGTCTTCTTTAATATTGAGATGTCTTTCTGCATCAAACCTTCATTCTGCAAAGACATCTTCTTCTATTGAAAGACATCTTCTTCTATTCTACCTTCAATTCTACCAAGGTGTCTTTCTTTTCTTGGAGATGTCCTCACTTGATAGTATACATCTATTTTTTCTACAAGATGTCTTCTTTGAAAATAATCCTTCAATGCAAGGCCTTCTTTTTTCCTCTAAGATGAGCTTTGAAGTCTTTTTCCTTTGTTCAAGATCTTTGAATTCTTGCATGTTCACTTGAGACCTTGTAGATGACCTTCATCTTTGATTTCTCCTTTTGTCTAAACCAATTTGTTCCTTGTCATTAATGTAGGCTTCATCTTGTTCTCTAAGATCTTCATTTTAACATTTCTTTTCAAGTGTCATCTCATCTACTTCTTGTGTTTCCAACATACTTTTTCCTACAGTCACACAAACATTCTTGCACTCCATTTTTCTTAACATGTTGACATACCAAAAGGTCAACAATCTTCCCCTTTTTTGTGATGTTCAAAACTTAAGAAAATGGGTTAATAGGCATGAAAATATCCAAATACTTCTTCCTCTTTTTGAATAGCATCAAAAAGGATAAAGCACATAAACCTTTCTAAAGTGATATCATGAAAGAGAAATAGCAAATGGAATGCATGACAAAAAAAACTCTCCCCTTTTTTGAATAAAAGATATTTAAACAAAAAATTCCAATATTGTTCAACTGTAGTCATACCATTGTCACAAGAGATATCCATAGTATCACAATCTTCAAACTCATCATATAAAAGATATATCATATTATAGATAAAGCAATTTTAAAGACATCCATATTGAATGTAAGAAACTTGGGAAAGTTTAAGGTACATCATCCAACCATTTTCAACAATACCATAACATGCCTTCATAACAGAAATATGAATGCTTCTTCCTTTAAATTAGACCTTATAACCAAGATAGGGAAAAAGTACCCAAGGAAACATATATTCATAGAAAGCTACATTATCATAGAGATGCAAACCTATAAAAAAAATACCCATCTCTTACCATAATTTTCATAGGGCTGAAGATAATAAAATAAATAGAAGCTACCCCTTATTGAAATATAATTTTTGAGCATAGTGGATTAATTAACCTATCTTTTTGAAGTAATAAAGTCATTAGTTAAACCAATATAATATGATTCCAATAGCACTTCAATCTTTTGAAGACATCATAAAGGTAATTAAATGGCAAGAAAGGAAGGATATGCCTATAAAAGTAAAGTTAAATTCTCATAAAGAAGGACAAATACCAAAATCAAAAACAAGCTAATGCCCAAAAATAGCCAAGCAAATTCTTAACAACAAGTTGAAACAGTAGCCATGTTTAACCAAAAAATATCACAAGATAAAATATCTAAAAATATCTTAATCAATACTTAATTCTACTTTTACCTTGGATACTATACCATACCCTTGCATGACATCAAATCTTGTTCATTTTTGAAATATGATATTCTACTACTTGAGTGTTTCTTGGTAGAAGCCTCCAAAGACTCCACCTACATAGATGAGCTCTAAGATGATAATAGATAATGAGAACTAAGCTCCCCCTACACATGTGCAGCTCTCCTTGGTCTTTTAAGATCATCTTGTATTTCTCAAGAAAGAAATATATTACCAAAGTACCACAGTTGTAGATCAATGTTAACATCAAAAGTGGAGAATAATGTCTCCAATCAATAATAATGATAGAATTTTTAGATACATGATCTATCTCATCAATGGCTAAACTATGACAAAGGTCATGAGCTTAGAAACAATGTACATATCAACATAAGTTCACACCATGCAAGATTGAAAGCAAGATACAAGTCCAAAAGATATTATTACAAGTACTACATAAAAAATTTTCATGAAATCAATTGCATCAAGCTCAAAATGAATATAAGAGATACTCTAAACAATGATTCCAAAAAAATTTTGATCTATACATAACATTCCATAAATAATGTAAGTGTGAATCAAAATAATTTGAACTTCTCAAATCATGTACTTATAAATTTTCTAGCAAGCAAAGAAAGGAAAACTTACCTTGACTTACCTTTCTTATAGGTGAGAAGAGAAGATTAATGGAGTTTGAGATTAGTGTAGCAACTAAAAAATTCGGTCACTGGAAAACTGAACTCAATGTAATAGCTTTAACCCCAAATCCCTAGGGCCTCCAAAAAATGTGATCCAAGGTGCCTTGGATGATCTAGTAGATCACCCAAGGACTTACAAAATGGAAAAAAGGGCATTCAAAGAATAAAAATGCAATGTAGATCTGAGAAAATAAATGGAATAAAACTGAACAAATAAATCTATCTTGCACATAAATAAAATTATAAACTTTATTTTAAAAGAAGTAAAGAGTGCTTAAAGAAATGTATACAAAAATATGCCTGAGGTAGCATGGAGGGTTCACTTCAATGGGGGCTTGGAATTCATTGCTCCACAATATAGATGCTCCATGAATCCAAATACTTTTGAACCTTTGTTGCTCCTTGCACCAAAACTATAGGGGAGGTGTTATAAGGGGGTGTAATAATGGCTATCAGGGGTGTAATAATGGCTATGGGGGGTAACAATTGTCCAACAAGGGGGTTCCATGATGGATAGATCCTAGAAGCTATGTTTTTGCAAGTTTGCAAGAGCTCTTGAATGCTACAAATGCCAAAGTATGAAAATGCTAAGGGGGTGGAACCTAAAAATATTATTTAGGATTGGTTTATATAGGGTTTTGTCCTTAATTTCTAGTACAAATTCACTATAATTTGATTGCAAATTGGTTGCAAATCTTGGCTACGTTTCAAGTGGGGTAGGTACCAAAATTTGGGGGTTACCATATATAGTAAGTGTCATACCCTAATGGCCATTTTATTTACTAAAAATAGTAATAGTGGGATGGCTTCTATGTTGGGAACAAATCATCTATGTTGGGGTAAGTCTTCAACACTAGAGGAAGATCCTCCAAGCTAGGTGGAGATCTTCCATGCTGGGGGGATGGCTTCCACGTTGAGGGCACATCTTCCATGCTATGCATGTAGTCTCCACACTAGGAGATGAAGTTTCCATGCTAAGGGGAAAGGTTTGACCCCTCCACATTGGGGGTAGGGCAGATCCACCTCCATGCATCCTAGCTAAAGGTAGGGGTGAGCTTTACTCCCATGCATCCTAGCTAGGGTTAGGTGAGCTTTACCCCCATTCATCCTAGTTGGGGGTAGGTTTCTTCAGTGTAGAAAATGCTATAGCCCTCATAAAATCCATCAAAATGCTAATTTTGGCATCCCAAAAGGCTCTTTTAACCAACACCTTCCCACCCCAATCCCCACACCCCACCTCCCCCACCTCCCAAGCCCAAATATAGACATTACCTAACTTTTTTCACTTGGGGGATGAGACTTTGACCACTTACGAGGTAATTTTCAGTCCCAGAAGTGTGGAATATGTGAAGTTGCCCCTCAAGGACTATAATCTACACATTTATAATGAAATCGTACCTCAAGTTTCATGGGATAGGGTTACAAAGGTTATAACATATAAATTTGTTGGTGTTTTAATGATCCCTCTTTGTTGGTGTCTAGAGGAATGACTCGAGAGGCATCAACAAAGAAAATGAAACACCACTACAAATCCACCATCAAAATTCCCTCTCCTCACTTGATTCATTCATGTCAAACCATGCCAAATAGTGCTTGTGATAATGGGATAAGGGAATGATAACAATAATGGTGTTATAGCGAATTGGTTAAGAAGGCTAACAATGCATTTGAAGCATTGACACCATGGTTGTGATATGGAACTGAAATGTTGTGTCTATCAATAGTTTTTGACATTCCATACTTTAAGGTATTGGTCACTTGATGAATGCATTTAAGGATCCAACCCCTCGCTTCAAGGATTTTTTCGACCACTAAGCTCCTCTCTTTGTATGTTTAGAGTCGTTAATTTTTTCTCTTGCTCTTCATAGGTCATTCTAGCTTCTTCGTAGCTTGCTTTCCTTCTTTATGTATTTAGTTATTTATTTTGTGGGATAAAACCTTCATTGGGTTTCTTTGCCAAGGCTGGTTTGATTTCATTTTCTTGCAAAATGAGGTGTGTTACATCCAACAGACTGAATGATAGAGCATGACAAAGGAGATGTTACATGGCCACAATGCATGAGTGTCAAACATTAGGCAATGTTATTTCTTAGGGTATGGAAGGTTATAATAAGGTTATAGGATTGGGTTCAGGGAGAGGTGCTAGATGGAGGGAAATAGTACAAACATCCTTCGCACAACTGGACAAGCTCACCGAATCATGCACATCAAGGTCACGTGGTGACTTTCTGCAGTGATGAGTTGCACCCTTGCAATGGTTTCAAGCTTCATCTTGCAAACACAACTCCAAAAAGAATAGAAAACCAAGCAAACAAAGCATGTTATAACATTACAATGCATATGGGTCACATAAAATGATAAAACAAAACTACCCAGGTCATCAATGTTGCCAGTTTAAGGTCGTGGTATGCCATAATACCAGTTAAAGGCCTTGGCAAGCTATGTTGCCAGTTTAAGATCATAGTGGACCGTGGTGCCAATTTAAGATGATAGTTGATTGTGGTGCCAATTTAATGTCATAGTGGACCATTGATATCATTTGTTGACTACATGAAACAACCAACCATAATAGGACATCATCATTATAGCATAGGAAAATCTATGCAATGTGTATCATACTCACAAAGTTTTGTAGCTCATTCATTGTGCCAAACAAAGAGAGAAAGATAAAGCATGCAGGCTCACTTTTTGTAGATCATCAAAGTCATCAACATTGGTCATTTATTGTAACCTAGCAACCATGGTAGACAAANAACATTGGTCATTTATTGTAACCTAGCAACCATGGTAGACAACACTACAAAAAAACATGTGAGTGTTAAGCATTATCAAGGTTGTATGATGGCTTTAATGCCATATAACAAGGGCTTGATGCAGTCTTGAGTAGGTTTAAGTTCCGATGAGGAACTTGGTTTGATGTGTTTTCTCCTCACCATTGTGGTCTTAGATGAGAATTTCAACTAGGGGACCCTCTATGATATTTGTGGCTTTGAGGCTAATGGTCATTAGGCTACTTCTGGGCACTATGGATATAGAGTACAATGGTTTCAAGGTCTTAAGATTTGGATATTTAAGGTCAGCTTGGTCTAATAACATCACAAGAGGGGTTTATTTAGGCCTTAAGGCCAGTCAAATCCACTTCCTCACTAATTCCTACATGATAGTATAAGCACATCAAGTGGCAACTGTGTAACAACATGATAAAAATTGATAAAACCAATAAAATAATGCGAACAATAATGCAAAATACTATGGTAATAATGCATAAATGAAATAAAATGTTGAAACAAAGGTCATACAAGCATCCAAGTAGTGTCAACAAAGGCTATAAGGCAATACAAGGTAATGCAAGGTTAAACATGGTTATACTTTTGCAAATTTAAAGCCTTGCACGCTGTGGTGTTGCCAGTTTTATTGGGCAAGGTTACTATAAATGATCAGATGTCACCGAAACCAAGGGATTGAGACGGATAAACATTTGAGATAAGTGACGTTCATTATGCTAACATAAATTAGTCAAAATATATGGATATCCATGAAATGGCACAATACTTGTATGGAAGTTTCAAAATGAATAATAATAAGCCTTATTTCTTACATGCTATGGTATTATGTAGAATGAAATTCTTAAATGTAAATGATTGTCGTTTCTAAATCTTATGTAGTTTCAGCACCTACATGACACTTCCTAGTATCCCTTATGATGAGGAGCTCAATGTCTTTACTTTTTAGTAAAGGGGCGTACGCTTAGTGCCTTTCCCAATGGAATATTACTTTGTATAATAATTTGGTGCTTCTATCATGTAAGGCAATTGTCAACATTATGAAATCCTAAGATTAAGGGGATTTGCAATGATGATATAGCATCCTTTGGTATTTTGTTGAGAGATATGTGTCCTTAATCTTTCCTTTCACAATAATGATGTGTCATTATCTCTCTTAAATTGGCCTTGGACCATAGGTTTTAATTGTATCTATGTTCCTATGTTTTTCTATGTTTCACATGTTCATGTAAACATAAATGTTAAAGGTTACAAGGATATAAAGTGAAGCTAATAAGTAAAATATGACCTTTGCGAATCTTGCAATAAGGTGAATTGGCCACAACATTAGTATAAGGGTAAAAATAAGAGGTCATTATGCTTACTAGTTTTAATTCTTGGTATGTCATTGCTTCACCAATTTCAAACCTTGGGAAGCCATAAAATTGCTAGTTTAAGGCCATAGCAAGTCATAGGCTTCACTAGTTTTAGGCCTTAGCAAGCTATCATGCCAATTTTAGGCCTTAGCAGGCCTTGGTGCTAGTTTAAGGCCTTGGCAGGCCATGAGGTATGTACCATTTGACATCTGTGGATGAGGATATGGTGTAGGAGTTATTTTTGATTCTTGGAGAGCTGGGATCATTCATTACTAACTCTCTGTGGTTTATCATATGTTGGAGGTTATTCTTTATTACTAGGAAAAAATCAGTGTCATGAGCAGCCATTTGATGATAATGGCAATACCTATCTAGTCTAAAGTAATTCGATAACTTAGGATCATCTTTGGTAGCTATCATTGGGTCTCTAGTTATGCCACAAAGATGATCATACCTCTTATGAGCTTCTTCAAATAGTTGCTTATTGTATACAATTATCTTTAAACAACTATTCTAGAAGATTAGAGGGCTTCATAGGCAACCTAGTGTAGTAAGATTGATCCTTCCATCCAAAGTTTGGTCTTGGTTGATTTGGGGCATAGGAAGTAGATGGTTGTGATGAGTCAAGGGATGTGTTGCATGGTGGTGATCCCCTACAACAACCATGGTTGTATGTTCTTGGTGCTTTTGCTACTACAACCATGGTTGTATGTTCTTGCTTGGTTTTGTTCCTATCCCTTGATGCATGTTGATTTTTATAAGCCACATAGACTAGGTTGTTACTGACCTCAACTGCCTCCTCAATCTTCTTGCTTTGTGAGAAGGCTTGGCTTAGTGACCAAGGATCTAGGTAGTACATCTTTGACTTGATAAAGTCATTTACTGCCTCGTCATAGATGGCCAAGAGGTGTGTTTTAGAAATAGGTTCTAAAATATCATTAAGTATTAAGTTCGACCTCTAAATGAGCCTTTTGACTGGTTCAAGTGGCTTCTGGCTCACCTTCATCAATTGGTCCAATGTGGCATTCAACTTCAAGTTGTATTTGAAGTAGCTAACAAATTGGCTAATCAAGTCATTAAGGGAAGAGATGAAATCCCTAGGAAAGGTTTCATACCAATCTAGAGCCTTATCCTTGAGAGATATTGAAAAAATTCTCAATACTATATGAGGCCAAGCTTTCAAGAAGAGGCACTCAAATCATAAGGTTACTAGATGTGCAGTGGGATCCCCTTCACCATTGTATTTGTTGAAGTTTAGAATAGGTAGTCGTTTGTGCAAGGTTATTTGAGGTACCATAGGACTTATAGGATCATCTTGGTAAAAATCTAAAACTTTGACCATCTGAGTTGTATTGACTTTAAGTTTTTGCAGCTCTTTGCTAAGGTCTTGGATCATTTCGAAAGCTTGATCCAAGCCTTGGGGAATCCCTATGGGCTATAGTATTTACATTGATGATTGAGAAAGAAGTTGTGAGACTTGTGGTTGAAAGGCTTGTGGCCTCGCGATAGGCTGCAGTATTAAAGGAAGAGTTTGGGTTATGGTGGTCATAGGTGGGCTAAACAAGGAAAAGGATGTTTGTGTTGAAACCTAAGGTACAAAGGAGACAAATGAGGTTTGAGATGCTTGTGTTGCTTGGGGTCCCAATGAGGGTCCCACTAGCATGACAAAGGAAGATAATGATGTACATATCACCATGGCTAGATGAACGAAGTTAGGTTATCTAGCAAAGGGTACCGATGAGAATAAGGAAGTGAATTGGGACACAAGTTGTGTCTAGTGTGTGGCAATGATGGATATGGACCCAAACATGATAGGATGGATAGGAGGAGAGTTTTGTTGAGGGACTTGTTCCATAAAAGAGGTAAGAGATGTGGAGTTGGATGTGGTTTTTTGGAAATTCAAAGATTGGAAAAGACTTCCAACGAAGGTATCAGACCCTTTTTTAGCCTCAAACTCATCTTCTTCTCCTTGACTATCCTTTGAATCAATTATCTCACTAGACTCATCAACCTCTATGAGTTGTATGAACATTTGGGCATAGAAGTCGATAAGGGAAATTTGGTCATAAGGGGATGGAATGTATTCTTCCCCATCCCAACATATGATTTTAAATTGATGCTTAGCATTAGATTTGAAGCATGGTTTCAATAGACCAACTTGCATGTTAGCATAGAGGAAATTGTAGAACTCCTCATTGATAACTACAAAATTTGAACTTTTACCTCTTTGCCTAAGTAATTGCCCTCATTCTATGACTATGAGGTCTTTCAGGTCATAAACTTAAACTGAATCTTGGCTAGATACCATATTTGTCAAGTTAAGATTCAATATGATTGATCAGTTGAAAGACATGGTTACGATGCTAAATATGGCTTGAAAAAGTTACAAAATGTGGAAAAAGTGCAAATTCCAATGAGTGGAATTTTAAAAAGTAGTTGAAAGAAGTAACAATGACTAAAAATAGGTTACTGGCTATAAATAGTAAGTGGTTGCAAAGGAGGTATACCCCTTTTCTAAATATGATAAAGGGTGGTATCAACCCCACCCACACTATGCTTCATAGTTGTACGAAAGATCAAAAATGATAAAATAAGCCAAAAACAAGTCACCTACTATAAATGGTAAGTGGGGGTAAAGGGGGTATACCCCTTTACCAAAAATGAAAATTTGGAAAAGGTAATGCCAAGCCTCACCCACATTGGGCTTCCTAGCTACACATACACCAAGTATAGTAGGATGAAAGGAAAGTTGGTGGGTGGGGGTGGGGGGGGGGCTGGGGGGGGGGTGGGTGGGTGTTTGTGGTTGAGATGGAGGGATCTCACATCCTCCTAGTCAAAATTGGTGAATAGGGATTTACTTTTGGTAAGTATGATTTTTCTTGTGCAATAATAAAGTGGAAACTTTATTTTTTTCAAAAAAAATGATAATGTTAACCTTGCTAGAAAAAATTCATATCAAGGAATTTGGATGGTTTAGGGATATGACACTTCCTAGCTAAGAGGTATATGACACTTCCTAGTTGAGAGGAGTAACACCCTTCTTAGATAGCTTTAAAATGTTTAGTAACTATTGTGAAATTTTGCCAAAACCCAAACACCCACAGTAGGGGCTATGATAACCATGCTAGCTTTTGAAAATTTTCAGCAACTACTATGAATTTTCTCACAACCTAAACACCCACACTAGGGGATTGGTGGTAGAAAAAAGAGCAAAAAAATTACAAATTAATTTAGGTGAAGAACTTGGATGGAGGCCCTTCTTCTAGCAATGGAAGGAAGCCAACATTATAAGTTGATTTCCTTCCACGTTTTGTGTGTGTTTTTAGTCATCACCTTCACAATTGTAGCTATACATTGTAAGAGTGCTACCTTCCTCACATAGCCTAGAATCATTTGGCCAATATAGAGTCTAGTGTTTGCATGATGACTAAACCTTATGATTTTTCCTAATTTTATTGTTAATGCCTTAAACACTAAAACACTAAAAAGCACAAAATACTAACAATATTTATTTTCTATTTCTTAAGCTATGAAAATTTATCCTTACCATAAGAGGTCATATTTGTATGGCATGGTGTTGGGTCATTGAGGTTACGATAAAGACATTTTTATTGCATTTCCTATGAGGTGTTGCACTTGTCCCTAAGAGAGATTACAACATGAGCATTACACCTATTCCTAAGAGGGATTACAATGCATGTATGTTTGTTATTGTTTTTTTTCTTATAATTCAATAATCCATAAAAATTATAAATATTTCTCTATCCCTCATAATAGGAACATGGATTTCATTGTATCGTGTGTATTATAGTATCTTATATATTCCTTAAATGCAACAATATACACATGTGTTCTTGATAATCTACTCAACATCATCTTTGAAGCTTATGCCCAAATCATATATACCAACATGGATGAGGGGGGTTACCCCTCATGACAAATCCCATTGGTCCAAACCTGTTGAGACCCCTATCATTAATACCATTTTCAAGGAAGACATTGGAGAATTGTCTTGAAATACTTGTACATTTTTTATTTTAACATTTATTCAAATCAAGCATGTATTTTTTAGTGTTTTATGTAGGTTGTGAACATAAATAAGATGACAAATACTGCTAAAATCCCACCAAAGATGTCTATAAAGACTCCAAAAAGAAGAATTTTTGTCATATTTGAACATTTCAAGGATATGACCCTTATACTTATTGTCCTAGCTTATCATCAAGATAAGCATGGAAAGTGGAGAGACATTCATGGATAGTTTTTTAGGGAACCACATGTGGCTACATTGAATGATCTCAAAGATATCCTAGTTAACATTGGGCTAGAGGATGAATGTGCATCATACAAGGCTCATGAAACTTTGTATGATGAATAAAAATCTTTGTACATGCAAGATCTTGGAGATCAAATGGTAGAAAAAGAGGCCAACCACAACTTTTCATATGATCGTTCAAATCGAGACTAAGAAGCCAAAGTAGATAAGAATGTCAAAGGATCATTTCATCATCAAGATCCATGATTAGATGTTATTAATTAAGGTGCCCTTTGAACTTAAAATGATGACCTCCTTTCTAAGTTCCATCACTTGCATTTTTATAAACCTTTTGATGATGATGATGCTACCTCTTTTCTTACTTGGGTGATTATCATGAGTTAATGAAATTTATGCACATTTTAAGAAAACATTTTTTTGATAGCAAAATTAAACAAATCAACATGATCAATGTACCAACATATAGAAGGTATACCAATTATGATCCCCAACTTCACATGCAAGCATTTGACAATGCTTACTATCTCCAAGGGATTGTGAGCGATTGTCAAAAGTTATGGTTTTTTCCCCACATCCTCATTGAACATGCTAAGACCTGATACAAATACTTGCCCCAAAGATCAATTTACAGATGGAAAAACATGGCAAAAATATTCTACATAATAATATAGACATATCTTGAAATTTTAGACATCTAGAAGGATATGATTGGATAGAGACATAAAGTTCATGAACCTTTTGACATCACGATGGAGAGGTACATGAAAATTGTTCATCTCTATCTAAACCATAATTTTATCCAAAGAGAGAAATTGATGTGTATTGTAAAAGGGGTAAGACAAGAAACAAGAGTGTATGTGAATATTTATGCAATGGGCCAAGTTCATAAAAAATTTGTGACCTAAATCAAAGCACTCTTAGGCATCATAGTAAGCATGGAAGATGAGTGGCAACAGTAATAATCTACAAAGGAGTACAATTGTGACCCATCATGCAAAAAAGGAGGTTCAAAAAATTTAAGGTACTTCCAAACCTCCCATTGTAATCAAGTCCCTAATACAAGATCATATCAAAATAACAAAGGCCTTGATAAACTTCGCCCATAGAGTGGACTAGGTTTGGGATGTAAAGAATGAAAAAACAACCACCACTCTCAAGGACATTAAGGGTAAGTTTGTTGAAGCTACAACCAAAGCAGTTGCATCACATGAACATCAAAAAAGTTATGGAAGCAAGGGTAAAGGCAAGCTCTCTCATTATAAGAGCATTCAAGAAGATTTAAATGAGGTTTTCTCATCCTATAATGATGAAGGCCCCTACGAATACTATATAGACCTTCATGATTCACAATGCTAACTAGTAATGGCTCATATGATTGGTGAGATTGGACAATCTAGGATGTTTCTAAATTCCAAATTTATTAAAAGGAAAACAAGGAGAACATCATACCCTAGTGATTCCTACTATCTTGACGGTATATATCTACAACCTATGTAGTAGTACCAATAGTGGTAAGCTCCAAAACCTTGAGGTCCTACTCCAATAGTGGTAAGCTCCAATAGTGGTAAATATTGGTTTGTGTGTTTAGTTAGAATTTTATACTTCTTAAGCTTCATGGATAAACATTTATGATATTTTATTTTCTTTTAAATTTTTTTTGTTCTATATTTGGGAAAACCAATTAATGTGATTTATGAATGCTTATCCAATAATCCAATGATGAATTGGTGAGTTATAGATGTAGTGAGGATGCAGGAGTGCCAAATGGCTCCAAAGTGAAGCCTTGATCAATGAAATGACCACACAACAAATTCATCCACCCACTTTTCTTCTATCCATTATTGGTAAACTAGGCTCAAATTTAGTAGGGAGCTCAGACCCACACTACAAGATGTTGAAGCTAATGCTACTACAATCATGGGTAGGTGGTGGGTTTGCACCTTTGAGTGTAAGTTTCAAAATCTTGGAAGAATTCTTGATCATTGACAAGGAAAGGGTATGTCATTGAGGGTCCTTGTGACCATTGGATGGATCTAATCATTGTGGTTAGACCAAGGTAAATGTATTTCCTTGCCTAGTCACCCTAAGCTTATGAACCTATGCATGTATGTAATAAGGAATGATTTCTTATATTCATGTAAGTCAAAGACTCTAGATGGTGATCTAACATTCCAATCATTCCCATAACTCTCATGCTCCATTAAAATCCTCTTTCTATGAAAGAAAAAAAATGAGAATATGAAAAATGATGATGAATGAATAGAAACGAAAATATGATGAAAAAAATAATTAAAATAATATTAGTAAAATAACAATGATGATAAGAAAATGTGATGGGAAGAGCATTGTAACTTCAAGCTTATTGGTCCATGCAAATTGGTATTTTTACCATCTCAAACTCATTCTATAATTGCTCATATCAAAATCAAAATGTGTGGTTGAACTAATACCTATGTAAAACTTTCTCATTTTAACCCATGATCTAGATCACTTTACTTTCCAAAATGTCACAATCCAAGATCATCTTTTGCTCATTCCTACCCATGCCCATGAAGGCCCATAAGTCTCTCTCTTAGTAAAATTTGGTAATGTCAATTGTTGCTTCCACCTAAATCCTAAATCATTTGTTCTAAGGGTCAAAAATCATCATGCTTGACCTAAGGCTTGACCTTACTCAAATCCAAATTTTCTTTTCATTATTTAATCATGGAATTATGATCCTTGTTGGAATGTGGGATTGATTAGTGCAGCCAAAGGGATCAATGAGAAGTTTCCAATAGAGAAAAATTCAAGGATCTTGGTGTGCATACCTACATGGATGGAGGAAAATCAAATGACAATTTTGAATTTTGAATGTTTGATGGCATGTTGTCTTGATTCAATTTCACCAATAATTAGATCATGAAACAATCAAGCCTAGATGGCATTAGTAGTGGTCGGTGTGACCTTGTGCTTGGAAGGAAGACCTAAAGATCAATCCCTATGGGATGGATAAGTAGCAGTAAAATGATGTAATAATGGATCTCTCATGGAATGTAGTACATGCTCACATACTCCATAAGCTAATTAATTACTTTTCTAGGAATCTAGTGATGTTGCACTTCCTCTACCTTTCTCTCTTTCTATTGTCCATTATTCATTCTTCACCTCTTCCATTTAATTCTTGTACATGATTGTATATGGTAGAAATTTAATTAGAGAAAGCCAAGGATAAGATCTGGCCATCCAAGGGGATGAACTTGTGTTTGTTGCTAATGTTTCACTAGTTGTTGTAAATCCATGGATGTTTCATCAATGGATTTCATAAGGGTAAGAAAGGTAATTGCCTACTATGGGAAGGACCCACTTGTGAATCCTTAGTGAATTGACATTACAAGTGAATAATTTTCTTGTTTCCCTTCTTTCCTATCTTTCAGTTCATGGAAATGCATGAATTAATTAATCAACTTCATTTCCATGATCGTAGATGTTATCATAGGCAGGTTCATAATGATCTTGTTGTCATGCTTATTTTATGCTTTACTAGGTCAATTCATTATGATCAAGTGTGTTATTGACCTTGTGTTATTCATGGCTCAAACAACAAATTTTAGCATTTTTCCTTGTTTGTGAGGATACACCAATGTACCCTCCTTCTGCTACTAGACTACCATAAATTAAGGGAAGGGGAGGCCTTCCAAACTCATTCTTGCACTTTGCCATTTGCCTGTTTTGCTTTCCTTTACTTCTAGTTATTTACAAACAAGAAAAAATCTATCATATTTGTAACTCATAGGTTAAATTAATGATATTTTTGCACACATTCTTCTTGATCTTTCTTGTCCTGGATGTTTTAGTAATGGTTCAAGCCTAATGTCTTGTGACTCAGTCATGGGGGAGAGGCACTAATTCAAGTATGTATTTAATGCATTTAATATTTATATGAGCATATTATATCTTATTTGTATCTACCCTTTCACATCACGATCTTACAATTATGAGAATATTTCTCAAGTATTTCCAAGGATTGCAATTATCATTGTTTTTTCATGTAATGCTTTCAATGGTATTATAATGCTTAGGAAACTTACTTGATTTTTAGCACTCTTCATAGCTCATCATGTTAGGGTGATTATGATCAAAGCTTTATAGACCAAGGAGAAATTAAGTTAAATAATCTCAATCCTTTATTTGCAAGCCTATGAGTGAACAACCAATTCCTGAGGAGAAGTTAGAAGAAGAGTTCATATCCTCTTTACATCAATCAAGGCACAACATGCACAATGTCGAGCATCCAATGGAAGTCCTCTAGGTATTCATGGATTAACCTAGAACTGGCCACTAGGTGGAAGAAGATCAAATGATTGATCTAAGAACTAAGTATGTGTTAAGAAAGTTCGAAAGTATGGTGAAGACTAAACTCATTACGGTATAGGCTGAGTTAGACATCACACCTTTTATCTAAGGGAGATGTAGAGAAGCTAGGCCGAGGTACAATGGTTGCATAAACAACTAGAACACATCACACCATTGGTACAAGTACCTTCCATAATCACTTTGGAGGTGCAAATTGAGCACCTACAAGCTGAATTATTTTAGGTGCACCATGTTGGTGAAGAAGTTGTGTTCATGAAGGATGGGTGAGAGTGACAAATTACGATGCTGAAGCATTAGTCCCAAGAATAAGAAAATATGAGCTAAAAAAAAGAGAAACAAGTGCTTTTTATTTTTTACTAGGTCTAAATATTGAAGGATGAAAGCTAGATCATGGTCTAATTTTGAGGCAAGCAATTTCATACAAAGAAAAAGTGTTGGAAATTGTTGTAGGAGTTGGCAAACAAGACTATCAAGGAAATTAATAAGCTCAAGAAGATTCATCTAACTAAATAAGAAACTTGGGATGTCAAGGTACATAGATTGCATAAACTTATAGCTTTGTTTGAATGAATAGGTAGCTAGGAAAATGCATGAGATGAAGAAAAATTTGACACCTTACACACCAAACTTTGAGAAATAATTGCAAGTGAGCCAACACTATAGGAGAAGATGGACCTGTTGGAAAACATGTATGTACTTCACCACAAAGCAATTGTAGTAGTCTTTAAGAGAAGACTCAATGAGACATAAGAGGACATATAGGGGGAATGGAGGAGGTACTTTTATGTAGCTTAGAATTTTGCAAGTTAACTATGCATAGAGCTAGAGGAGACACTTCATTAAGTAGTGGTTGAGTTGAATGTAGCCCAATGCAAGCTTTCATAGACAAAGAGAGGTTACAAGCAATTCTAGGTAGATGCTAAGAAACACTACTAAGCACTCTTCAAGAGTAGAGACTAATGTATGAACAGAATTGGTAACTCCAAGCAAGGGTGATGGACCTAAAGGTCCGACTTTAGAGATTTCATATGCTCATAACTAACTCTTGAGGCTTCTTCCCATATTAAGAAAGTACATCAGAAGGCTTATTCTCTTAGCTGCCACCACCTAGCACTTCTCAATGAGGTGGCTTGTATTATATTATAGTTGTGATCTATATATTTGTGCAGTTTTATTCCTCTACATTGATCATGTCATGTGTCTAGTCCCAATTTCATGTCTTGGGTATTAAAGCTATGAGAGTAGCTTTACTCAGTCATTGGGGAATGATGAGTTATCTAGTGACATTTTGTAAGTTAATTATAAGTCTTAGATCTAGGAAGTATTTCATGTGCCATGTTTTTGTACTCTAACATGTTTAGTAGAAGTTCTTGGTTCTCGAAGATGCATTATTACCCAGTAGGTCACACTCCAAGATTGTGTGCACAATTCCAAGCTCTATAGGATGAATTTAGCTTCATTCAAATGTTCTAGGATTCTTTTAGCATGCTTTCTTAGGTTTTGACTTACATCCAAGATCAAAGTAAAAAGTGCCATATTTTTTTAAGGAGGGGGAGGGGGTGGATGGGGGTTGTGTTAGAACCCAAAATAAGTAAAACATAGGTACACCCCAAGATTTATAAAATTTTATAACTCAATGCTATCTAGTAAAATTGAACCTTTGACCCAGGGTTATTAGGTTAAGGACCATACCACTAGGCTAACATCTCATTGTTAGCCTAGGTGCTAACAAACCCCTTCTGTTTTTATGCAAAAACTATAAATACTTAAGATGAACTCTCATACTTAACAACTTGATTTTAATGTTTTCATTTGGCTTTTGACATCTAGTTTTGTATGAAGAGCTCTTCATCCTATGGGTAAGTTGATTTCCTTCCTTATTTTGTGTGTGTTTTGAGTCATTGCCTTCACAAGTGTGGTTAGACTCTCTCAAAGTGCTAACTTGCTTACATAGCCCAAAACCATTTGGTCAATGCAAAGTCTAGTGTTTGTGTGATGAATAAAGCTTATGGTTTTCCTTCATTCTACCATTGATGCCTTAAAGACTAAAACACTAAAAATACTAAAAGTATTTATTTCTCATTTTTAAATCTACAATAATTCATCCTTACCCATGGAAGTCATAACTATATGGCATAGTATTCCACCATCAAGGTTGTGACTAAGAGTCATTGTTATTGCATTTTGTGTAGTGTTGCACCTATCCCTAAAAGGGATTGCAACATGAGCATTACACTTATCCCCAAGAATGATTGCAATGCATATGTGTCTATTATTGTTTTGTTTCATATAATTTTAAAATCCATAAAAATTATAAAACATAAAATTATAAATATTTCTCTATCTATAGTAGTGGTAACATAATTTTTATTGTATCATATGTATTACAATATTTTTAATATTTCTTGAACCTAATAATATACATAAATGTTCTTGGTAATTCACTTACCATCCTCTTGAAGGTGTTCTTGGTAATCCACTTAACATGGTCCACCAAGGTTAAGACGTAACCCATCGACACAACCTATCAATGAAGTCAATGAAGTATTCTAATAGAACCGATATTTCAAAGTATGTTTCCTGGGGCTGCTGTCGACCCTGCCGATAGAACCGCAGAACACCATTCCTAACCGTTAAAAGGAAAATATTATTATACCAATAGCCTCATCAGCACCAACTGGGTCGTCTGTACATTTATTTAACCTAACGCAGCGATTACAGTAGCCGGATCAACAGCATAGAGTGCGTGTGAGTAAAGCGCACACTAGTGCAGAGTGCCAGCAGAAAATGAACAAAAGCTGGAAGAAGAAAGATGGAGAAGAGATAATCTGATAATCTGGAACTTGGGCAGAGATATTATCACCCCAAATATTTTGAATATGAACCTAACCACCTACGGCCTAGAGCATTCCATATTTGGAAGGCGAGGTACTCTGGTTCATTCGTGAATGAGAGCCAGACGAGAAACATGCTTAAGGCGAGGACCAGCATGAAATCAGTGCCCAGTGACTCACCATGCGGCAGCGTCCAATCAAAAGCGAAAAACAGAGCAGCCAAGCACATCCTCAGCAGTGGCCCAGCCATGGCAGCGCCAGGGCAACCTCGCCTGCCGGCACTGAACGGAAGCATTTTATGATCTGAGCTTAGCGCCGATAAATCCGTGGACTCATCCGCCATGAATCTCTCTGGATCGAACTGTTCTGCGTTTTCCCAAATCCTTGGATCCGTTCCAATGGCCCCCAAATTGAATATCACCTGCGTTTTCGCAGGTACGTGGAATCCGTCCACATTGACGGCCTGCGTCGATTCGTGCGGGAATCCGAATAGAAGCGGCGGATGCACCCGCAACGTTTCCTTGATCACGCAATTCAGATATTTCATTTCTGTGCCGAATTTTCGTCCAGTTTTCCCCCATGCTCGGCCACCACTGTGTCGATTTCTCGCTGCAGCTTCGACATGATTTTTGGATTTGTTGCCACTTCCTTCACCGCCCACTCCAGCGGCCTTGACGTTGTCTCCGTCGCTGCCCATACATGTCCTGCAGTTAAAACATGTGTTGTGTTACATGAATGATCTTTCTTAAGATGGGAAATTGTGACTTCATTTTCAACGCAGAGGACAGAAGGCGACGAAACCAAGCAGTCAGGGAGAATGTTACCATTATCATGGAAATGACGTTTTGCATAGTGATGTTAATGGGATCTTGATTTTGCACGTTAAGCATCACATCCACAAAGTCTTTAACGTGATTAGCATCAGCAGCAAGCACAGGACTGCTGCTGTTATCCTCAAATATTTTCTCGAAACGTAATTGAGTTGTTTTCTGACATCGTACGCTTTCCTGGCAATACCTTGCAGATCAAAGATGCTCAAAAACGGGATGAAATCTCCGATACTAAAGCTACCCAGAACGTTCCAGCTTGATGGAGATACTTTCTGAAAACCAGTGTGGAACCGTCCGCTAATTGTAGGGGCTGGCCGTTGTATGTCCTGCCAGCCAACATGCGCAGCGCCACCTTCGAAAATAATGTCCTTGGATGCCAAAGACATATTCACTGTCTTTGCGCCCTGGTTGCTGGCCTCCCATAAATCCGAAAGTCGGAAACCAACGCTCCAACCTGCTTCAAATATCAGCACTAATGAATCACGAAATTATACAGTTGACTGTCAAAGCTTGTGAACTCAAAAAATTCCATTGGACTGAAATGTAGACAACACTCCTCTGGTCTGTACTTAGTCAAAGAAGTTTAATCCTTAGGTAAATACAAAATTACAAATTAGGAGATTTAAACTTTAAATAATATCGACTGAGCATCCACAGAATGATAATGTGCAGCAAAGTTGTTAAGCCCATAGTTTGGTATAGATAGTAGGATTAGAATTTTTTTGGACTCGTGCGTCCGCGTTTAATCAATAGTTTTAAGTATGATTTTTCAGACTTTTAAATATGAATTCTCCCAGTCTACCAATTATTGTGATCCCGAACCGATATATTGTCCGACTTTTCAAACGCTGGACTGAAGCCCATATTTTAAATATAACTCTAAAAACAACACGATCTAGGAGTGAAAACTTGCATGCCAATGCAGTAATAACATGCATGTTCACTTCTCAGTCTTTTAAGAGATTGAAATCCAAACCTGCTCGTAGCGAACGGGCTTGAGAGCTTCGACCTATGACGAAGAGCTTGCGCATATGACGCCATAAATCGCCATACGGAGACACCAGCACTGCCTTCCTCTCAAATAGAATATCTCCCGCAATAGTTACAGGTCTGCTGGCAAACACAGTATCGTGGGTTCTGAGAAATAGAATTGCTTTGTCATACGAGGATACAACTATTGTGGGAACAGAACCTAATCTCAGATATACGATGTCCCCGTACTTGTCCGCCAGTGAGATGAGAGAAACCTCCCAACTGAAGAAGATTTCCCAGACTGGGGAAACCCACAGGCCTAGGAGGAAAATCATGAGACCCAACTCCTGTAAATCTTCTATACAACACACGGATAATTAGCAAAGCGACAGCAGCAATTGCAACCACTTTATCAAAAGAAAGAAACTCCATAGCGGGCTATACAACACACAGATAATTAGCAAAGCCATACAACACACAGATAATTAGCAAAGCCACAGCAGCAATTGCAACCACTTTATCAGAAGAAAGAAACTCCATAGCATTGGTCTTGATGGAATCAGTGGGGACATAAATTTATAGAGATGCATATGCTCCTTGTTTTTTTTTTCTTCTTCCAAACAGATGCAATCTTTCCGCATGTCCATGCAGAAATGCAAGCACGTGTTTTCAGGATTGACTAAGAAATTGATTTCATATTTCAGGCAGAATCCGGCATGAAAACTATTCACCAAATTTTTGTTTGTTTTCACAAATGTTGTCTTCTTTCCGTTGCCCGGCACACGAGTTGGGTCCAGTCCTGAGGCCAAAAAAGGAACACAGTAATCTATGCATCAAAAGAATCTGATTTGTGGAAGCGAGGAATCGAGGATTCGTGATTCGGAACGTGTTTGGGTATGTGTGTCTCAAGAAAAAGTGGGGACGGGTTCGTAGCTGGGGACGTGATAGAAAAAATTTAAATATATTAGTTTTTTTTAAAATTAAATCTCATATATCATAAAAATACATGCTAAAATATAGAAAAATTACAATGTAAATCCAAAATATTGTTAATGCTTAAAAATTCCAGAGAAGATTGCAATATCACCATTAAACTAAAGCAAGAAAATCTGCAAAGGTATGGAGGGCATTTAATCCATTTCCTTACTCGGGAGCCATAATATGGCCAAACATATAATTTCTACAACAACCAAAATGACAGCAATAAAATGAAACCCTTTTGTTACTCAATCCAATATTTCCAAAAATGAAATTAAGCATCAACTAACTTTATAACAAATCAGGTCTACTAATATTTTTGTTCAACCACTACCTATGAGTACCACCCTAGGGATTACTACCGGTGAGTAGCCCCTAGGGCCACGTTAAAGATGACCGCATTATAAGAAAACACAACTTACCTAAACTAGGCACAGCCCAGTAACTCACCTCACCTACAATGATCAAAAACCTTTTAGTAGCTGGAAAATTGACACTAGTCATGATGAAGGGGAAAGTAAAAACAGAGCACCGTAAGCTGGCCATTGGCCATGTGCTGGTGGGCTTCATTTCTTTATAAGCAAACATATTTTTAAAAAAGTTGAACAAGCATCCATCCGTCATCATGTTCATGATGAATGAGTCATGACGATGACCCTGTTTTGTTTTTTCTTTGTTCATGACTAATGAGCCATGACGATGACCCTGTTTTGTTTTTTCTTTTTTCAGCAAGATATGAGAAAAAGAGCAAAAACCAGTAATGAACAATAAACACGCGTGAATGTGAGTCATGGTGGAACCTTTGACGCTCCCAAAGGCAGGCGAATCCATGCAAATGCAATGTTTTCCTCTCACGCCCCGTCCAAAAATTGATTTCCATATGACCCATAATGGCCCCTTCGGCCTTCATTTACCATCTATGCATCAAAAGAATCCGATTCGTGGAAGCGAGGAATCGAGGATTCGTGATTCTGAACGTGTTGGGTACGTGTGCCTCAAAAAAAAGTGGGGACGGGTTCGTACCCGGGGACGTGATAGAGAAAATTTAAATATATTAATTTTTTTAAAAAATCAAATCACATATATCATATAAAAAACATTGTAGAATATAGAACAAGTACAATGTAAATTCAAAATATTGTTAATGCTTAAAAATTGCAATGAAACATTAAGTATTGAGTCTCATGTGTATTATAAAATATTTTAGCATTATCATATATATATATACGATAAAGAGTTTCTTGCCAAAGCTTAGAAATTGTCACATTGTTCAAATTCTAATTTTAACCTATATTTTCTCCTTGCTCTACTCTAAAAAGTAAATTTGTACCACTACTCTAAAGAGTAAATTTGTAAAACGTGCTTCATTTTGTTCTATGTCATTAATATCATTTGCATGGCAATCATCTTCATCAAGGATTGAATCATCAATATTAAGATTCATTGCTCCAGGAACATTAACTAAGTCAGTAGAATAACTTTCTTTATCATCAACTATTGGAACATCATCATCTTCTATATTAACATCCCAACAAAGAATAGGTGATTGCCTATATTTTATTTCCTTTATTTCTTCCAATCTAATCATGCTATGAAGAGATACTAATTTTTCAACTCTTTTTGGAGTTAGACTATTTCTTTCGATCCGATAAATGAAAAAATATGTTGACCAATTTCTTTCAGAAAAAGATGCAACCTACATAAATGATAAAAATAAGAATAAATTTTTGCATTGTTAAAAAATTCATTTTATAAATTATTCAAAACTTCATCAATAAACAAACTCATTTGAAACTTAAGACCTAATAGCCTATTAATTATGGTGTTTAAAAAATGCATGATATATAAAACATCACTATTTCAAGTTTTCAAACATCACATTTCATAAATTAATTAAGAAAATTAATACGTATTAATATTTGTTATATGTTTAATAAAAAAACTGATCTGAGAAAGAAACTTCACTGCTAAAGTTTGAAATCTAAGAGTATCTGCTACTATCTCCACCATGCAAACTCCACCATCCAGCTAGATCTTCTTGAGCTATTCTATCCATATCAAGTATAGCATCTTCACATTTAAATGCTTTTATATGTCCTTTAGTAAATTGAAGCCTATTCTTACATCAAAATCAAAATCGTCACAAGGCCTTGTTGGATTTAATGCATATTCAGCCATATTCTTAATATTTAATGCATATGCAGCCATATGCAATGGGGTATTTATAGCATTCATCTTTTTAGAATCAATGGAAGTAACTGAGCATTATAAAAATCAAGAGAGCTATCAATTTCTATACCATATTTTCATAAATTACATAAATTTCTTATCTTTATCAACATAAAAGATGAAATCAACAATAGGTTGTGCCATTAGAAAAAATATTGCTACATTTTCATAAAAAACTAATACCAAGCATATAAGCCAATAAAGTTTATCAGATTTTTACACCAGAAATCCCTTCCCCACCACCATTTTCACAAAGCTCTATCTGCTTCTGCGCTGCGCTGTTAATAATGCTCTCGGCAAGTTCACGACATGTTTTGGACTTATGGGCTTGCTTTATAAAGTTGGGATAGCAGGAGATTCAAAGGCGGGTTTTTGGAGTTTTCGAATTTGTTGTTGTGGGTTGAGTTCATGCCTCTTCCATGTTTGACTACAGATGTTGACTAGGGCTTCCTAAAAAGATTTGGGAAGGATATAGTGCTGAAATTTTGTTTGAACTTTGAACAAATGTATGCTTCAAACTATTCTGTTTGCACTTGCAGAGGGAGAGAGGCCTGAAAGCAGTTTTGTAACCAACTGCTTCCCTTCCCTCACAGGTTGTGCATTAATGATGGGTTGAAATGACGGCCACAGGTTGTGCATTTATGACTGGCCGAAATCACGGTCGTTACGACGCAACATGAGATGGCCATGGCCCATGAATAAAAATACAAAACCAATCCACTAAATAAAAATCTTTTCTCTAAAATCATCTGAATAAACTAAAACAAAAAGTAAAGATCAGGTAAATCTAAGCAACATAGGCAACTCAATTGATACGAAAATCCACTAAAATCCACTACTAAAGATCAGACAGGAACGTGTTCTCACGCAAACTGGAAGAGCAAGACGGAAGGGGAAGAAAAGCGGATTTCGTGCTCACAAATCAGGATAGAGATGGAGAGAAATCTTTACAGCAACGAGGAAAAGAAGCGGAAAAATAACAAGTGAGAACCAAGAGCGAACATTCGGCGGAAAAATTGTGCACTAAGATTACAAAGGTAAAGCATGTAGCGCTCGCATTTAAAAAACGGAAGAAATATCATCCAAATTTTTTAAGAACAAAAACTAGAATTATGGATCGAAGAGAACCGCTCGCAATGCGTGCTTACGCAGGCTCGGCAAGCCCGTCCAGATTGCGCTAAAAGGAAACGATCCATTTTCTGAAAAATGTAGAATGATAAAAAATATAGAAACTGAAAAATATAGAATAATAAAGTATAGAATGATAGATGTGCAGTGCATTCTGTAAAGGTAACAACTCATTCTCTAAGCATCAACAGATAAATCTGATAAGGCAAGTCTCCTACCCAGTCACCCAAATCAAACTGGGCAGATGAGACCCCTGCATCAAAAAAAATGTTCATCGTCTTGTTGGTCATTGCCTGCAAATGAAAAACTGAAAATGAAGCAAAAAATTTTAAAGCTGAGAGAAACAAAGCTTTTGGAGAGTGCGGAAGTATCCAAATCCCTATCAATGGCAGAATAGGAGGAGCGTCTGTAAATAAAAGGTATTGGACACGGATGCAATTTGCAGAAACAGGTAAGATTTGACGCGATTTGCAGTAAAAATAGGTAAGATTTTAATCGACAATGAATGTTCTCTTTGAGAGTTGAAAAATTGAACGAAAAATTATAATTTACGTACCCAATGCAGATTTTACACGCTTCTGTAGGCATGCCCGAATCCACCGCGAACGGTTCGTGAGATTTTTTTGGGAATCGCGAATCTCCGGCGCATAGTTTACCATAGTAGCCCTTTCGTGATTTCTGTATGTTTGTTTATTCATTCGTATTCCCCTGTTTTCTGTGGTCCGTCTCATGCCCATGCTATGAATCTTGATTGGCTGCTTGCCACGTAACAATGAAATGAAATTTTAGGTATGATTCAGAAGAGGAGAAGATACGTAAGATTTTAGAAAGATTTTAATACAAAATGCAGACATCGCAAAAAATACAAGGGCAAGACAATACGAGGCAACGCAAGGCAAGGCTACCATTTCAATGTATATGTACAAATCCAGACAAAATTTCATTGAAATTATGACATAAGTACCCATTGCGAATTTAATGCGCTTCTGTACGCGCTCGCGAATCCGACGTTAACAGTTCGTCAAAATTTATGCAGAATCGCGAATCTCCGGTGCATAGACAGTAATCTATTTTATTTCCTGGGTTAGCAATGGGATAGACTAGCTATTTAAAGAGATGCCGAAGTTCCTTCCACTTATCAGCAACGCAACGCAAGGAGGAGAAAACAACACGGAATCTGCAGATTCTGTATTTAACACTGATCGCCACACGCGTGCACGTTCATGGCCCTTTTCCGGACTGCTTGGTTGCCAAAAACAAAATAAAAAATTACTCCGTTCTACACGAACCTGTTTCTGAACTTTTCAATTTCACGTTACCTGCTGGTTGAAACTTGGAGGTGTCTTCACTGTGCTTTAATTACCATGTATGCTCACGTATGGTGGCATGTTATATGGATGCATCATTAATGTTCAAAACTTCTAAGTATATCTTCTTATTAATAGTTAAAAAGCAAAAGAAACTTGAACCTTCATTCTCTCCAAATGCTTACCACTATTCTATTTGCTTTGCTGTGAATAATATCTTTTTCTTCATTATCATTCTATGAAGATCATTTTTTCCCATTTCTTTGATCTTTTCTTCAATGGCTTTCATGGAACAGTGATGTAGTAACCTTTATTTATAAGGTCATTGTTTGATTTGCTTTGCACATGTCCAAACCATTTAAGCAACCATTTTTGTAGCTTATTTGAAATAGAAATCATTCCAATTTTTATTTTATTAAAACAAGTATCCTAACATGAAAGGGTGGGACCCAAGGATACGTAGATATGGCTGATAATGTTCATCTAAAATGCATTAGCTGGCACAATAAACATGCATGATAGTCAAGGCACTAGTAATTTTCATTTTCTTCCCTTTATTCTTTTTTGCTATTTTAAAATGTACCAAACATTGTAACCATGGTGAACATCATGGCACTTTTCTCACCATTATTATAAGCCATGCCATGTGACTGGCCCTCGATTTCTTCTGGAAGTTAATGCGCTACCCAAGTCATTAAATAAAGCATTGCTGACTTGTGCACCCTTCCAACCCGATTAAGAAAGAGACTCAACATAATTATACACTCCGATAAAAAATAAAACGCTACCCTCTCCACTAACAACCCCATGACATCCCTTGCTGATCACATGTTAAACTTCACCCTACGTGCTTTTCTTTGAATTTAAAACATTGCATTTAAACCACCCTCCAATCCAATTTTCAATTTTATGGTTAATGTTCTCTTAATGTTATCATTGCCACTTTTAGCGCGGAAGAGACGACCCGCAGCACCGCTATGACACCAGAAGAGAGGAACAGCTACCCATGTTGCGCATCCTTGCTGATAAAAAAAGGCAGCAATTCTGCGTTCTGAAAGCATCATTGTTAAAACTGTTACAGCTATCATCGTTGAAACTTTTGTGGTCGAAAATGACGTCTTTTTGTTATCGTATTAAAATGTTTGTTATGTTAAATTTTTTGTAACTAAGAACTAAGAATACTCATTCTTGTATAATGAAATCTTCATTTTCAAATATTACTTGGTACATTGCAATATGATTATTTCTAAATTGCTTCATATATTTGGTTGCGATATTAGTCTGTTACCTAATCATAGTCCTCTGTTACCTAATCATAGTCCCCTGATTTGCTAAAATATGTTACAGAATTTGTGGCAGCCTCTAAGCATATTGGGATAAGGTACCATAGTTTATGTACAAGTTTGACAGGTACTCAAAATTTCCATATGGCTGCTTTGATTTGTAGATACAAAGTTACAACAAAACAAAACAGCAACATTTTAAAAACAACTAATGGCCATTGAAATTACCATAAAAATGTTAATCATAGTGATAGAGTACAATATTCTTATGTCCTTACATTAACATTCTATGCACCATATCCTTCAATGAACAGATGTTATTTAGTTTGGTTTTATTCTTTTGTAGAGAATTCATGTTATTGATTAAGTTTAGGAACTCCTATTCAACTTTTTACAACAGAAAATCCTTTCTTTACCTATGGGCTAATATAACAACAAGGATATAGGAAGTGTTGTAAGAGTCTATGCCTTAGACTATTTTTTACTTTACTTTTAAAATTATTTTAAAGATAGTTTTTTATGTATATATATTTGGAATTATTTGTATGAATTTAGGTATGTGGCCCCATATTATATATTTTCTTTTGACACCTATATGTAGGTGCAAAACATTTTTGTTAGATCTCCAACTACACAAGCAATAAATTATTGAAAAAAAAAATCATACACTAGAGATAATTTAGATGGAAAATTTCAGTCATATTTTATCTTTTCCAAAAATAGGTTACATGCTTCAAATGATACACAACATGATGTGAAATAGCTTCAATCTACGATGTGTCAAATAGGGAATAGTGGGCTCTCCTCATCTTTGTTATTCCATCTTAACCAAGAGAGATGGTCAGTGACCACATTCTCAATCTCTTTTTGATCTACCATCGTAGGATCGAATTCCTACAAAATCACCAGTCATGAGTTGAGGGCTCACCATTGGCTTATTCATCAAGAAGTGAATGGCACTATGATTAGTGTGTATAAACACGTTGTACCCAAGCACATAGTGTTTGAACTTTTTCAAAGCATACACCACTACCATTTGTTCTTTCTCTATTGTGATGTAAATGATCTATGCACTCACAATGCTTTAGCTTGTGCAATGGATGTAATATGGACATTTTTTATCATCCATTTGTGTCACCATATCTCCCAAGGCATAATTTGATGCATCTATCATGATATGAAATGGCCTAAACTAGTCTGTGCTCATAGAATTGGAGTTTCTATGAGTCTTTCCTTCAGTTGTTGAAATGCGTTTTCACATTCCTTGGGCCAAACAAATGGAACATCTTTCTTTGTTAGCTCGACCAACAGTTTTGCAATCTTAGAGAAATTCTCTATGAATCATTGGTAGTAACTAGTGTGCCCAAGGAATGATAAGACATCTTTAATTATTTTTAGTTGATGGGTTATTCCTTGGATGACCCTTATCTTTTTAGGGTCTATCTTGATCCTTTCTTGTAAGATTTTGTGCCCCAAGACTATGCCCTCTTAGACCATTAGATGGCTCTTTTGCTAATTGAACCATAGGTTTGTCTCAATGCATCTTTCTTATACTTGCTCAAGGTAGTCCAAGGCTTGCTTGAATGTAGCACCATAAGTAGAAAAGTCATCCATGAAGACTTCCACCCCACTACCAATTTGCTACTAAAAGATGTTCAAGACCAAGAGTTGGAATGTGGTAGGAAAATTACATAGACCAAAAGGCATATTCCAATATTCAAAAGTCCCCTAGGGACTCGTGAATGTAGTTTTGGCCTAATCCTCTAGTGCAATCTGAATTGGTTATAGCCACTATAACCATCCAAAAAGCTATAATAGTAATGTCCAAAAGTGGTGTCCAACACTTGATTAACAAATGAAAATAAAAAATGGTCTTTGAATGTTGCCATGTTCAACAACCTAAAATCAATACAAACCTACCACTTGCCACCTTTCTTTGGCAGAATCATGAGTAGGTTGATCCACTCACTATCTACAATAGGATAGATGAACCTCATCTTGAGCAGTTTTTTTATCTCCTCCTTGACAATTTGCTTTAATTTGGGGTTCAACTGCCAATGTGGCTACTTTCTTGGCTTCATGGACAAATCAGTATAGATATGGTGCTGGCATATTCGTGGATCAATCCTAGTGAGTTCAAGATATGGTTAAGAAAAGACCATTAGCCATTTGTTAATCACTTTAAAAAATAACTCTTTTTGTTTAAGAGCAAGTTTAGCATTGATTATAACCAACTTTTCATTTTTTGGAAATGCATATCCTAGGGCAACAACCAAAGTTTTTAACTCTATGGATTCTTGTTTAACATTTTTAGGGATTTCCAACTCTCCCCAATAGGTATCATTATTTTTGTCATTAGAGAGTTGGTGATGAACTTGGTCCAATTCATCCATTCCTATGACATAAGTGCATGTGAGGCTCTTAATTGATTCCATGTAAATTGTGCTACTCTTAGAATCAGCTGTCAACCACTAGGCATGCTCTTGTTTTGTAGCTAGTATGTATAGGCACCTTTGAATATCTACCTTATTTTCACATTGCCTGAATATAGAAATGGATGCTCTTTTCATAGACAAGGGTTTCTGCACATAATTGCACCCTGTATCATTTTATGTGATGCATGGAACTCATTTCTTTTTGATCTTTCTAAATACATTTTCCTTGGAAATTTCTAGGGAAAGATCTTTGATGCCAATTCATGCATCAATAGTACTTAGTAATGGCTTTGCCATAATGATTGTAAAATCCCCCTTGCAATTCTAAACTTTGATTACTAGGAAATTAGGAGAAGAAGATCACCCATAGAAAGTGGTCACAATATCTTCTACTAGTCCCAATGGAATAGTGATGGACTTGTTTGCCAATTATAATATGATATTTCTCTTCTTGAGAGGTAGTAGGTTGTAGGCAATATACATCTCATGGGAAATCATATTAACACTAGAACCTAAGTCTAGAAGAGCTTTGCCTGATTCATTCCTAGAAATCTGCAAATAGATAAGGGGACTTCCAAGATTGGCTAATTTCTTGGGAAGGTTGCCAACCTAGATCCAATTAGATACATCATGAGTTAACATAATAGTGTGGATCTTAGGAGGCATTTGGTTTGAAGGGCTCTTGAATCGATGATTTACAGAGGATGAGGAAGGAGTGGGATGACCAACTACATGAGTTTGTGAGGGCTTAGGAGAGCTATTAGGTCAGAAGAATGGTTGTTTGTGAGAGGTAGGATTCGAACCACTTAATTGGTTAACTAGTTGTAGATTAATGGTCCTTATAGTATTACATTTTTGTAATTGAGCTAGAAGCTCACCCTACATGGATGGAGTAGGTAGTAGTTGTGTTGAGGGTGGGAGGAATCGGTGCAGTCACATGAGAAGGGTATGGATGGAATATGGAATCTCCCTAGGATTTGGATAATGTGTTCGATGATATTCAAGAGGGTGGCAGTGATGCTAGAAAGGAAAAATGTAACTAGAAGAGTCACATGGAAACAAAGTTTGCTAAACATAGTACCCATATGGATCTGGCTGCATGTAAGGGTACTACTACCGTGGTGGTAGCATCCCCCACAACTATTGTTGGTGCCACTATTGATACTGCTTATATGGTTGTGTTGGAGTTGCACTTAGATAATAAGGTTGTTGCTAGTGGAACTACCTAGGATTGCCTTGAGGATCAAGCAATCTTCTAGGTGTTTACCTTTTTGGTAGTCATGCGTTTAGAGCATACACCCTAGATTCCTGTAAGTATGACACAATAGGGTAACATCCCTTAGGATGTTCATAATGGTAGATGTCACATCCACCATCATCATCTAATTCAATGTTCACAACTTCTTCTACATTAGCAGCTTTGCCCTTATCCCTTTGGTAGGCATGTTCAGCTTCTTTTTGCCTCCTGTGTTCATGATTACTACCCTACTCTCTTGATTCCTCTGTGATTATTAGAGTAGTTTGGAATTTTTCATTTGATGAATCCCACCTTTTATCTATCTTAGTTGAAATTTGAAATATATATTTTTGGATCAACAAGGTCTTTGGTTGCACTACCTTATCAAGAGGTGATTCCTCCTCACTGTCACAAAAGTAGACCTCCTTATTTCTGATGGTCAGATCCCTATTATATTTTTCTGCACTTTTGCATTTTCTCAACTCTTTTTCTTCTTTTACTACTGATTTAATCAACCTTTGTATTTGATGGACTCTTAATTTTGATAGTCTTTCTTGGGCATAGACCCCAAGGGTCCTTGTTGTTTCTAAGAAAAGCCCATCTATGATGTAGTGAATTTGTTCCCTTTGAGAGTAACCATGGCCAAGGCATCGATGTAATAATGAATAATATCTATCCATGATGGCATCCAAGGGTTCATGTGTTTCCTGCTTCCATCCCTAGATTTTCCTTCGTAGGTTTGACACTCTGGACCATGTCTAATACTTATCATTAAATAGTTGTAACATTATACTCCATTGATGAATTAACTCAAGTTCTAGAGACTAGTACTAGCTTTCAGCTTCCTTAATGAGAGTTTTGGAGAATAGCTTGAGCTTTTGTCAATCATTTTCAATATTTTGTAAGGCACAAGCATTATGAAAGGCTTGCAGATGTGTTTAAGGATTTGAATTAAATCCACATTAGATCTAGGGATATTATTCATGTCTAACTCTACTTGATTCAACTATCTTTTACATGCCTAGTAGGAATTTTGATATCCTCAGTGATGTTGAACATATTTTGACTGGCTAGTAGAGGTTCATCATCATGATCTTAATGATGCCTATGATGTTCTCTGCCATCCCTTCATTCATAGTGGTCTCTATGATTATCATTATTATCTTACTGCCTATAGTTCTTTTTAGATTTAGAGGAGGAAGTTGATCTAGATGAAGTGGGTGAAGAGGAAGAAGGACTACCACCACCATGGTGTCTACCACTACCTCTTTATTTGTCATTACCACAATCCTTAGATTTATCATCATTTTGCTTGTCCACGTTCCTACTTTGACTCCCTTTCTTAGAGCTATCATGACCATGGGACTTATTATTACTATAACCTAGATTTTTGATTACTGATTTAGGGTTTGGATTCAGCTATCCTTCACTAGAGTTAAAAGGTGAAGAGTCTTTATGTTGAAAACCCTCAAAAAGAGGTTCCTCATCATCCTTTTGATGTACCAGGAATAAGGGATTAGTGAAGCATTTTTCCTTCATGGCTTCGTGGCACTTTTTCTATTGTTGATCTCATTAGTGTTGTGTATCAGTGGGATGGTAGTCCCAAAAGTCATGATCTTCCACAACGTACTCTTCATGAGGCTCCTCAATGCCCAACCTTGTAAGAGTTTGAAGTAACATCTTGGGAATAGATCAATCTAGTGGCAATACAACATTCCCCTCCATGTCTCACCACCACATTTGTTCATCTTGATGGAGGATGTAAGTGAAATTAGGTACAAACTCATGAAGATGAGTGTATATCACTTTGCATTCCTATGGTACTATTGACTTAAAATCATCTCGCCTATTAGAAGAAGAAGACATTTTTGGTAAAAACACTTTCTTAGTATGCTTGTAGTATAGTTTTGATTAATTGTTATGATTTAAGTTTGTTAGGTTTGTTTCAATGATGTTAAGAAATTTTCACTAATCCTAGATTGATAGCACATGGTACTAGGTAAGAATCCCTAGAAATGGCACCAATAATAAGCAGTGAGATACCCCTACACCCAACCATAGAAATCACTAAGGCATTCACACATGATCTAGTCAAATTACATGGATTCATAGTGTTCTCATACATAGGATTCAATCTAGAATGTGAATCTAATCGTGAAATGATCATTGTTTTCCCCACTACACTTGTGAGGCTTAGTTGTATGGTTAAGTGTAATTGAGACACATGATTTTATTATTTTATATTTTGATCTCCTAAGATTGGTAATAGATTGAGAATAAATTAATTAAATAATTTAATTGCTAATCAATAACTATCCTAACATAAGCATCTGATCCCACTTTCCATACACATCTTGAACACTGATATCGCGGTCTGCTGCCAAATCTATAAATAAGAGGTGGCACTCACCTCATTCAACATCCTAGGTGTAAAGTAGCGAAGCTCTGGTGGATTGATCACCCCAGACAGAATATTTTCCATGTGCCCGCAGTAGGAGTCCCCCAAGTG
>MNCI01005324.1:5580-31162 GCA_015680685.1 Gnetum montanum | reverse complement strand
GATGTGCTAGTTTAAGGTCCCAGCGGACTGTGGTCCCAGTTTAAGATCTAGGCAGACCATGTTGTGTTAGTTTAAGGTCCCAGCAGACTGTGGTCCTAGTTTAAGGTCTAGGAAGACCATGTTGTGGTAGTTTAAGATCCCAGTAGACCGTGATATGCTAGTTTAATGTCTCAGTAGACCTCTGTGCTAGTTTAACATCATAGTAGATAGGGGATGTCTAGTTTAAGGTTGTGGTAGATCATGTTGTGGGTGCCAATTTCATGTTATGGCCCAAGGACATGCTATGGGTGCCAATTTTATATCATGGCCCAAAGACATGTTGTGCCAATTTAATGTCATGGCAAACGATCTGTGCCAGTTTAACATCATGGAAAATGATCCATGCTAGTTTTACATCATAGCAGATGATCTGTGCTAGTTTTACATCATAGCATATGATATGTGTCAGTTTTACATCATAACAGATGATTTGTGCTAGTTTTATGTCATAGTGGATGATCTATGCCAATTTTATGTCATAGTGGACGATTTGTGCTAGTTTTACATCATAGTAGATGATTTGCTTACCTCACTTTATATTCAGCATGACATTGCATATTAGGCATAGTATGGTTTCAAGTACAAGTGGTTGATAGGATAAGTGAACTTGTTGCCATCTAAGTCAGCTAGCTTGAATGCCCCATTTTCATATGCTTTTATGACTAGAAAACGCCCTTCCTAGTTAGGTAAGAATTTGTTCACAAGTTCAAGAATAGCCTTGAGGACTATATCCCCATTCTTGATTGGGCATTGGTGGGCATTGGTGTAGATTGCAATGATGTTTTTGCCCTTTCTTTTCTTAATGCCACTCGATACAGCTAAGCATTTGGATGCATTCTTCCTCTATAGAGTCAAGATCAATGATTTTTGACTCGTTGTTTTGAGCCTCATCCAAAAAGTTTGAGAGGATCATTTGGAGTAATGGGACCTGCAATTCAAGAGGTAACACCACTTCATATCCATATATAAGACTATATGGGGTCTTACCTATGGCCATTCTACACATTGTGCAATAAGCCAAAAGCACATAGACGAGTTGTTGATGCCATCGTCACTTGCTATTGATGAGCATCTTTTTCAGAAGGTTAAAAATGGATTTATTGGTAGCTTCTACTTGACTGTTTTCTTGAGGATAGTATGGTGACGAGAAAGAATTTTTAATGTCGAGGTTTTCACAAAAGGCTTTAGTTTCTGCACTACTAAATTAGGGCTTTTTGTCTATAAAAATAGTCATAGGAAGGCTGAATCAAGTTACTGTATTGTCCAAGATGAATTTGCAAACTTGTTAAGATGTGGTCTTCCTAAGGGGAATGGCTTCTACCCACTTGGTAAAGTACTCAGTTATAGTAATAATGAAACTATGCCCTATGGAAGACTTGGGTGTTATGGGCCCTATGATGTCTAGTCCCCAACATTGAAAAGGCCACATGATTTGCGTGGTATACAATTCAGTATGTGATACATGTATAAGGTTTCCATGATGCTGACATACATTGCATGTTCTATCCTTAGAGACATAATCACATTCCATATAAGGCCAGTAGTAGCCTAGCCGCCTAATTTTTGCCACCATAGCTCTTGGAGCTATGTGCCCTCCACACAGTCCCTCATGAACTTGATCAACAATTTTTTATGCTTCGTCACCACTAACACACTTTAGCAGTATCCCATCATACGATCGATGGCATAAAGCGCCATCTCCTATGAGGACATACTACCATGCTCATTTTTGTATTGCGTCTTTTTGGGTAAATGTTAAGCCTTGTGGAGACTCACCATGTTGGAGGTATGTTTTGACATCGTCATATCATTCTTGACTATGGGAAACACTTATAGACATGATATTGGATGTGTGAATGATAGGGTTAGTGCATTCCACTATTGAAGCGAGTATGGCAGCAAACATGTGTAGTGGCATGATTAAAGCTAACGTGGCTAATGCATCAGCTATAGTGTTCTCATTATGGGGGATGTATTGAAAATCTAAGATTGTAAATTATTTTAATAAGTATTTTTCTAGATCACAGTAAGGTTGTAAGTGTTGTGCTTTACAAGTGTAGACCTTTGTAACTTGGTTAATGACTAGTTGTGAATCACCTCGAATTGCTAACTTTTGGATCCCTAACTCTCAAGCTACTATAATGCCCCTAAGGAGACCCTTATATTCTACTACATTATTTTTGCAAAGAAATATGAAGTGATGTGTGAAAGGTCAAATCTCCCCAGAAGGAAATGTGAGAACATCAGTAGCACTACCACCTTATGTGGTTGAGGCACTGTCAAAGTGTAGAATGGCTTCGAAGTCTATAGGTACTGGCCTTATGCTACTAACAAGCTTGTCTAGAAATTTAGGTTCTATGGTTGTTTGGTCATCTATGGGTGAAGCTGTAAGTTGTGTGGCTATTGCTTGACCTTTTGTAGATGATAGCGCTACGTAGTGTAGGTTGAATTCTATGGTTATTGCTTTCCACCTGACTATCCTGCTACTTTCATATATATTGGTTGTAATGGCTTTGAGTATGTTATTTTTGCAAATGATATTAACCTAGCTATGAAACAAATAGTGTCTCCATTTTTGAGTGCAAATACTAAAGCAAGGCAATTTTTTTCTACATCATTGTATTTTACTTCATAAATTATCAATGCATAACTCAGGTAGTAAATAGGAATTTTAGAGCCTTCATCTCTCTTTTGATAGAGCAAGGTAGCAATGGACGTATTTGAAGTTGCAAGATAAATGTAAAAGGGCTAATCCATTTCTGGAGGGTAAATGGTAGGAAGATGAACAAGCTCCTTTTTCAAGTTGTTGAATGCCTCTTGGCATTGGTTTGTCCATTCAAAGTGAGTTTCTTTTTTAAGTAAGTGTTGCATTGGATGCAATTTATCTATTAACCTTGCAATAAATTTTCATATAAAATATATCCTTCCTTGCATTTTGTGCAACTCTTTAAGGTTTTTAGGTGGTGCTAAGTTGACAATGGCTTTGACTTTGTCCGGGTCTACATGTATTCTTGTTTCTGACACTACGAAGCCTAACATGCATCCAATTTTGACACCGAAGACACATTTTTTGGGATCGAGATGAAGGTCATGCCTATAGCAACGTTGAAGGACTAGGTTCAAGTCATTTGCATGATCAAGTGCTTTCTTAGATTTTACTACTATATCATCCACATAGTCATTTAGTTGTTCTAAAAGATAGCCATTAAAAATGTACATCATTTCCCACCAGTATGTTGCTCCAGCATTTTTCAGTCTGAAGGGCATCATCATGTAACAAAATGTTCCCCAAGGGGTCATGAAGGTAGTGGCAAGCTGATGTTCCAAGTTTATACAGATTTGATTGTATCTCAAAAATCCATCCATGAAGGATAGTAAGGCATGGCCAACTGTAGTATCGACCAGTTGGTTGATACTGGGTAATGGGAAATCATCCTTGATGGTTTCTTTGTTCAAATATTAGAAATCTATACAAATACCTATACCCCCAATTTTCTTGGGGACAACTATGATGTTTGATAGCCAATCCACGTAATCGACTACCTAAATGAATCTAGCTTGGTAAAGCTTGGTGATTTCATCACACATAGCTAATGAAATCTCTGGTTTAATTTTGTAAGCTTTTTATTTGACTACTTTGAAACATGAATCTAAGATAATGTTGTGTTTTATTATGTGTGGGTTTAAGCCTAGCATGTCTTCATAAGACCATGTAAATACTCTAACATTATCATTGAGGACTTTAGCAATATTCTACTAGACTTGTGGCTCTAGTAAAAAGCTAAGTTTCAATGTTCTTGCCTTACTTTCGCACGTGGTCATGGGAATTTCTATAAGTGGATCCTCAGTTACATCACCAGCATCCAAGTCTAAGGCTTGGACTAGATGTTCTGGCCAGTCTAGTGATGTTTCTAAGGATGCTACGTTGGTGTTACAAGGAGATGGCTCAAAGTATACAAGCTCTATGTTCAAGCATCTCATGAACCTACCATGGGGTCCAATCAATATTAAAGGTGAATGAAGATCATCGTGTGTGGTCATTCCTAAGTGATTCTACAAAATAGTCAACAAAAAAAAGACGTCAAGTAACACCTACCTAACATAGCAACATAAAGCAAAATTAATGCAAAGTAATTATGTAATATCTCAAAATTGCCAGTTTAAGGTCATAGCAGACTGTAACCATGTGTGGAATGCAAAACTACATTTTGAAATTGCTAGTTTAAGGTCTTAGCAGACCGTAACTATGATTATAGTGTAAAGAAAAAAGGGTTAAAATGAGGGGTTGAATCAAATGTTAAAAAAAATTTAGAACATCTATGTGCTACACTGTAGGGAACATGGGGTGTCCCATGTTACACACGGGACACGGGATGTTCCGTTTTATGCGCAGGTCATGGGGCATCCCACGTTACATGCAGGACACAAGACATCCCAAAAAAGTAACTTGTCATGTAACCCTAAAGGGTATAAATAGGGTTTTACCCATGGTAAACCTGTCATTTTTATTGTTAGAGCTAACAGCCCAGAGCATAGCATAGTTCAAAGAAGAGAGCATAGCATTTGTAGTGTAACCACCGATAGGTCAAAGTTTGACATCAAAAAAATGGCACACAAGAGTGAGTGTAGATATCAAGGCCTCGCAAATGTGGATGAAGGGAAGTGCACCTTGTGATGTCTCCCTAAAGCATGCATTGAAGACTAGTAGGAGGCAACATCTGCCTAGTAAGATGCTATGCTACCTTTATTTATGTTGTATATTTTTGTTTGCTATTTTTTTTGCTACTATCTTCACCATGGTCACCACACCCTGGTTGCCATGGTTTCTACAACTACTACACCATGGCTATTTCTGCGATGGCCGCGGCTACCACCACAATCGCTAAGTTGTGGCTATTGTACTGCCATTATGGTTGTCACCATAGTCGTTGCCATCACCATCATGACTACAACCATGGTCGTTACATCGTGGCTGCGATTACCATCATTGTGACTGGGGAGATGTACCACTTGTATTTTTTTTTCTTTTTTGGTAAGGGTTTGGAGTATTCTAGGTAGTGTAGCATGCATGGGAAGGGGTTTTTTTCTTCATTCCACACGGTGGAATAGGGCAAGGGCTTTGCAAACATTCTGTGTTTCCCCTCAGGTCGTGTCATCCTTGACAACGTAATTGGCAAGCTATGCTACATTTTTGCTTGTTACGCTACATGGGGCGTAGCCGCTACACCGCACTTGATGTAGCCACTATTCTGTGCAAGATGTACATGCTATGCTACTCAGGATGTAGCAACTATGCTACCCGTGGGATTCAATTACTATGCTACGTGGGATGCTATAATTTCTACGCTACATACAAAGTCATAGGGATGGGATGAATACTTTTTTAAAAATTGGTTCATTGATAGTGTTACAATTATTATGTTCTATATAAGATTACTACACTTTACAGAGAACTACTACACTACATGGAAATGTAGTTGACACTTAAAGAAATGTTTCAAATGTTTTTTCTTTTAAGAGTTTCCCTTGTTGTAAACTAATGCTTTCATTCTAAAATGCAAGGTTATGTTAAAGCCAATCCTAATCATGGTTGAACTAGTAGGGGTTCTATGTTGTATAATTGCCCATATGCCCAACATTTCCCTGCCACATGCATGAGTAGGGGACTAGGTGGTCTGGTTCTGAGAAGGTGCGTGGGAGTTCTTAGAATTTCTACTTTGTCACTTCAATGTCATGGTATGGTTGCACTTGGCTGGTGAAGTAGCAGGCATCCTAAGTGAGACACTGTTACCTAGAGCAAACCAAGGCATTCTCAAATTCATGAGAGATGGGTCTACTAATGGAGAAGAGACAGGGGGATCAAATGAATGTCCAAAAGGCTTAAGACTTTTTTCTTGGATGTGGGCGATGCCAGAATTCAAGTGTTATCATAAATATAACACTTTATTCATTGCTCGCCATATGGGCACATTTTTTCAAAACCCACCTAGAATATTCTATTGTGTCGGCAAGTGAGTCCTATTAACATGATCAAGGATTTTATTTTTGTTTGTCTTGTATGGTTTGAAATGCTTGTCATGTTTTATCTATTGCTAGATTTGTGATCAACAAGGATGGTCTTCATGATAGGGAGGGGGCATTAGCCCTCACTCAAACGACTCTTTAAGAGTTCTCCTTTGCTAAGAATGTATGTGCTAGTGTTATAGAAAAACTTGGGGCCAATTTTAGAACTTGCCCAATCAAGTATTCCAAATTTTACATGAAATATGAGGAGCTTGGGTGGTTAGATGGCAAATGGGTATCCCATCAAGTACCCACTGTAGAAGAAGTGCTAGTGGAAATATCATCGTTCCCCACATCATTCACACTAGGTGAGCTATATCATGTGTTCCTTTTCATGTAATCCGAATTAGTTTAATTAATTACCCTCCTTTTTTTGCTAATTATATTCTTGGTTTCCATAGTGGTAGTGAAATCTAAGGAGGTTAGAGTAATTACGTCAGGACGTACTGAGGCTAAGCTCCTCTTTAAGTATGGTGAGGTTGATGAATCATAGCATTGGCTATGTAGTGGGGCTTCAGTAATGATTGTCGAGAAGGTTCAATAGGCTAGGCTCATGGACCTATTTTTGGCTATAAATGTAGCGATTCTAGCTGCAGAAATGATTGCTCCTGTAGATTCTTTCACCAAAAGTGCGGACCACTTTCGCACATAAGTTCATGGCATGCGAGTGGTGTTTGAGATCACTGATAGTCTTTTTTTAGATCTTTTTGGTGTTCCTTCTGATGGTTTACCCATGGGGGAAAGGACTAGTAAGGATGTAGACCATCAAGGAGGTATAGAAGAATGGTTGGATACTAGCAAGAATCGCAAAGGTATCTATATTAAGAAGGCTAGATAGGAGCTAGCCCAAAATATTTACCCCATCTTCCGAGCTCGTGCCTTCCCCAAGTTGCTCTCCCAAGGGAAAATTCTTAGGGTAGAGCAGGCCTAGATTATATGAGATGTAATGGAAGAGGGGATGTGATATAATTGGGCTAAGTATCTTTCAGAAGGCCTACGGGCTAAAATGACTAGGCTATGGGGCAAACTTGAGATGCATTTCCATGTGCAATTTGCCTTTTTCATCACTTGTTTATGATGATTTGCTAAATTTTTGGTGGTCTGAGAGAATGGGATCTAGGTGGTACAAGATCATACCTAGATATCCAAACCATGGATCCACCATGTATTTTGCACCACCCAATCTCAAAACCCTTCGAAATGTGGGGATTTTTTTTCAATGATGACCAAGGATCGGGTGGGACTATCCTTTCATGTGTGTGAAAGCTTTGGAGAGGTCCCCCCACCAACACAAGCAATGTAGTGAGAGGAGCATGCCTCATTGCAAAAATAATAAGATCAAAGTTGTAGATTAAGAAGCCTCATCTTGCAGAAGAGCCTTCACATGTGAGCGAAGGAAGGGGCAAAAGGCTACGAATCAGAGTTCGTAATGTGCAATCTGAGCTTGTTGGTAAGTATCCCTTAGCTAACTTATTTGCTAGCTTCTTTTTCCCTTTTGTGATTGCATATCTCTATTGGACCAATACCCTAATTTTGACTTGTGCTTGGTAGATGAGGAAGAGGCATTGGCTCCTAAAGAAGAGGCCCATACTATAGAAGAGGAGGCCCTTGCTGCTGAGGAGGAAGCCCCTACTGTAGACGAGGTGGCCCACATTACAAAGGATCCTTTTGTAGACAATGTCCCACAACCTGAGGGATATATGATAGTAGAGGAAGCCACTACACTTTTAACATAGCTCATAGAAGAGGGGCTACATTTTGAGGATGGTGAGTTCGCTGATTTGTTTGATAGTGTCCCAATGGGCAACACACACACACCCCCCCCCCCCCCGCCCCGCTCTCACCCCCTAAGCATTTGCTGGGTAGGATCTTTGCACTATCATTTATGTTATCCTCTCATTTTTCCTATCCTCTCCATAATGCTAATGTGCTTTATTATGCAATAGGTACTAGTTTTGCTAAGGGCCCCAAGTCTTCATCTACTTTTCGTCTAGAGCCATGGGCTAAAACTCCAAATAAGTTTGCTTTTATGGAAGGCATAGTAGATGAAATGATTAACCACATAAAGCAAATTGACCCTAAGATAGGTGCACTTGGGCTATGACATTTTCTTTTTATGTGTTGTTTCATTTTTTCTATCTTCCCACAACTAACACTTTCCTATTTTGGTGTAACAACTTCACGACTCAAATGGAACCCAAAATAGGTAGTTGAAGTGGAAGCTATGCCTAAACTCCCTCTAGAGGTAATAGAGGTACCTCGTCACATATATGATGAGGTAAGTAGATGTGTGTTACAATCAGCATGATCACTATGGGAGTGTAAACATGTCAATGAAGACCTCTGGAAACAAGTTCAGAAGCTTGAGAAGGAAAAAGTGAATCACGTAGCTGAGCTAGAAGACTTGTGATCATAGAATGAATTTCTAATGGCTCATGAGAATTTTGATGGTAGTTAGCATACGACCATAATTAATTATGCTAGATATTATTTGGCTATACAAGGCAAATGAGGCCACGCGCGAAGTGATTGAAAAACATCTATAGATGGATCTCTTGGCACAAAAGAATCAAGATTGGAAATATTATAGTGCCAAGGTATATGAATGGGGGAAAGCATAGAAAAATCACAAACACATATATAAGATGGAATGTTCCACTTATCGCCAAAACTACAGGGATGCATCTATAGAGTGGTGTGGTCATGAGCTGTTTCTTGATGTGATCAGTGCTACTTGGGCCTAGGACAAATTCACGAAGCATCTAGTGGTTAGTGAATCTCTCGAGAGGGAGATAACCATGCCTTCTGGGGAGGCCACCTCTGCTACCTTTTCTCCAAGGCCACCCAGATGGACAACCATGGAGAAAGGAAAGATTTTATCAAGCATTGATTTGGAAGAAGAAAATTGGGCCAATTTGAGTAGAAAGAAATTTTTCAATGCTTAGCATCTAGTCTTGATAAAATACCATCATACATGGATGCACACCCATCTTAGGTTAGCCTAATTTTACTTTATCACAATTTATTTCATGGTAGCTTTATGCATTGCCTAGCTTGCTCATTGGCTTATTGTTTTGGTCTTGTTCTTGACTTATGCAGGATCTAGTTGAGGATGAAGAACCTAGTGGGGAAGCAGATAAAGACACAGGAGAAGATCCATAGCCTCTTCATTGATGTTTTTCGATTTTAAAATGTAATCCCCGTTATTAGGTGATGTTGCAACTCTGAGTGTGAACATGATTTTTGGACCATGTATTTGCAATTTGATGAAAAGTAAAGTGCTTGTTCTATTTACCTTGCCTAATGTTTTGGTTGATGTATTTAGGCTTCTTATGATCCCCATGCTATAGTTTAGGGCCATTTCAGGCTGTAGTTAGTTTAAGGTCATTTCAGACCGTAGCTAGTTTAAGACTATTTTGAGTCGTGGGTAGTTAACACGAAGAATGGGCTACCAGTTTTAGGCCTTGGTGGGCCATGATATAGTTTAAGGACATTTCGAGCCATAGCTAGTTTAAGGCCATTTCAGGCCACTGCTAGTTTAAGGCCATTTCAAGCCACTGCTAGTTTAAGGCCATTTCGGGCCATTTCTAGTTTAAGGCCACTTCTGGTCATAGCTAGTTTAAGGCCATTTCCAACCATAGCTAGTTTAAGGCCATTTCGAGCCATGGGTAATTTAAGTTTAGAGAAGGTTGCCAGTTTTAGGCCTTGGTGGGAATGTGATAGTTTAAGGCCATTTCAGGTCGTGACTAGTTTAAGGCCATTTCGGGCCATGGCAACACAACTAACACAAAAGGTAAACATAATGCAAAATTAAAACCTATACATACAGAAAGTGTTAAAACACATGAATGAAAGAAGTAAAGTAGGGCCATGCCCTAATCATGTAACTGTTTCCTAACCCGATGTGGGTTAGGCAAAGCATATGACCTAGAGGACTTAGAGCAATATTCCTCTAAGTTATTGTTAGCTATTGAGAAAGGCAACTCTACCCATATAGTTTTTTTGTGTGGCTCATCAATTTTGTTGGGCTTATTGGTGGGGCAACATTGGGTTTCAACATGGATAGGTGACACACCCTCATAGATTTCTATCTCCGACCTCTACTTTATGTTTATGTTGTTTATAGCCCGATGGGCTACATCATTGCCGAAGATCACCACTTCTCTACTTGCATAAGGTAGATGGATCTCTTAATGTATTAGTGAAGAGATAGCCCTTATTTGGGCTAACTAAGATCTTCCCAAGATCAAATTAAACCCAGGCATCTCTTCCTCCACAATGAATTCTACGCTAGTGGGGAATTGATTCCCTACTATAAAGTTGATATTGATGGTCCCCTTGACTACAACGGGTGTCTCATTGAAGGACTTTAGACAAGAAGTTGTCATGGGCTTGATTTGGTCTACTAGGCCTAGCTTGTCAACAATAGGGAATAGGATCACATTGGTTATGGCTCCATCACCAATGTGCATCCTATGAATCTTGTATTGACCTACCTGAATCGTTACAAACATAGGGGCAGTGGTTACCTAACTCTTTTCGAAATCAACTTTAATAGCTTCATCATTGATGAGACCAGTTACTCTAGTGGTTTATTCTAATTATTAGAGCAGTTACTCTAGTTGTTTATTCTAATTATTACAATAGTTACTTTAGCGATTTATTCTAATTATTAGAGTAGTTACTCTAGTGGTTTATTCTAATTATTAGAGTAGTTGCTCCCAAGCCTATAAATACAATGCCTAGGCACACAATTGAAAGGAAGTCTTTTAGCAGTCAAGTAGCAAAACTCTTATAGTCTATTTGAAAGTTAAAGTATTTTCCAAGTGCCCATAGTAGGAGGTCTAAGTGTGGATGGATCTTTATTTGAGCATTGTGTACCTGAGCACAACTTGTGTATGGCAATAAATGCGAGCTCTTCGATTCATCCTTGTAGCACTTGAGATTTTTTTTCTTACACATTTCTTTTATTTTATTTTCTTATGTATTTATTTTATTTTATGCACTTTACATTTATGTTTTTAGCATCGCAATTCATTTTGATCAATTAAGAAAATCATTAAATTACATAAGCACGACCACTTCAAGCATGAGTGTAATGCTTAGTAACCCAATAACGATTAGCATTTAGTAATCCCAGCAGTGTTGCATTGATTCAGGATGTGTATGGCAAGTGGAAATAGATGCTAGTGTTAGGATTAGTTAGAACTTAGTTAATGAGTAGTTAAGTTAAATTAGTCACTTAGTTACCTCTCTCGTTCCCTACTAGTGTAGGACATAAAAAGATAAAAGCTATAAAAATCATATGCCTCAAGCTTACCTAACCATACAATTGTGACATATAGGTAAGCTTGGGAAGACAACGATCAACTAACCTGTCGTTGTTCCATAAGGGCGAATAAGCACTTAGTCCTTGGAATTTGACCGGATTGTACGTGAAACACTTGTATTCGTATGGTTGAACATAGGGGTACCTCACCACTCATCATTGGTGCCGTTGTTAGGGACTTAGTTGTTTGTGCGCTAACTATAACATAGGAAATCATTCACATCATTGGAAGTATGTCTAAATAATAAACAAGAAAAAGGCCATTGCACACTAAATAATAAACAAGAATACATTGCACACTAAATAGACAAGTATGTCTCCTTCTTCGTATGAAAGTGCCTCACCGCCTAGGTCTAAAACAGGAAACAATCAGCAATGTAATACACATGACATTGATCCACCAGACCCTCAACAAGTTCAAGTGGTATATATTCATCCTGATGAGTATATACCAGAATTCACCTTTATCCTCCATCAATATGAACAACTGCATTTGCGAGACATAGAAGGTAACATAGTGTTACCTCCCAATCGTTCAGTTCTGAGCATGCTTCTTCGTGCTCTAATACGAATTGGCAAGCTGCACTTACATATAGAATACATTGTGCAAGACCATGACTCAAGAGAATACCATTCCATAGAGGCACAATGTCAAAGGGACTTGCAACAAGAGAGACATCATAATTCTTTCAAGAGTAAGTGATCCCACAATGCCCCACATTTCTTAAGTGAAAATGAGGGTGGTGAACCTACCTCAGGCAGTTAGCCACATAACGATGTTCCTCCCCTTGACTTTGGTCAAGGGGTTGTGTATTAGAACCTTCACTCCACTATTCATAGCCCAAGTTCTGATACCCAAGGGCACAAATGGTCTGAAAAAGGGATACGAACTCATGATAAAGGTGGACATTCTGATCGCAATCGCAATCAGGGCCGAGATCGCAAAAGAGAAGGTAGCAGACACTGTCATGGTAATGGTTCTCCTTCTTCTTCACCTTCATCATCTCCTTCACCCTCTCTTTCAATATTTGGATGCAATAATAAAGAAAAAGGCCATGGGGATAAAGGTAGGAAAAGTGGAAGTCATAGACAAAAGAACCAAGAAAGGGGATGAGGGCACTCTCGAGAGTCAAGACATAGAAGAAGGGAGAGTAGGGAACAATGTAGGCATCATAGATGCCATGTACGAGATGATCATGATGAACCCCTCCTCACTACTTGAATTATTTTGGACATAAATGAGGCTATTAGGATTCCAACAAGGCATCAAAAGGATAGTAGGATCAAGAGATTAGATATGAACAACATCCCACAATTTAAAGGGGGATACAACATTGATCCTCATAATCATTTACAAGCATTCCATGATGTGTGTGCCTTATAGAAAATAGAGAATGAATGGAAAAAACTTAAGTTGTTCCCATAGAAATTAGTTAAAGAAGTGGAAAGCTAGTACTAGTCTTTAGAACCAGAATCAATTTGTAGGTGGAGTACTATGTTAGAACTATTTAATGACAAGTACCAAACGTACTCTCAAGTGTCTAACTTGCAAGAGCAAATCGAAGGCTAGAAACAAGGAGGACATGAACCCTTGGATGTTGCCATGGGTTGATACTATGCACTATTACATTTTTGTCCTAGCCATGGTTATTCGCAAAGGGATCAACTACACCATCTCATGGATGGGCTTAGGCATGAAATAAGAAGAACCCTTAGGAGTTATGCCCAAGGGATACTATCCAAGCTTAGGTTCCATAAAATTCAAAGGCTACTAGAGAAAGTTGCTAAGGAAAAAGGTGAGCTATGGAAGAGAGAAAGTGCAAAAGAGTATAATTGAGATCCTTCCCTCCAAAAGAGGGGAGTAAGATTTTGTGAGGATGAAGAAGAGTCACCACTCGAAGAGATGATGAATAGGAAAAATTTGCCTATCCAAAAGATAACATTAGAAGTTTTGGAAAAGGTAGACCAAATGTGGGATTCCTTAGACAATAGATTTCAAACTATTCTTAAAATAGTAGAGGAGTCTAGAGAGCAAGGTAGTGAGAAAAGAAAAAAGAAAGAGGCTGAACATGCACGTACCAAGGTGATGAGGGGCAAGGTACCCCTACACTCAACCATACGAATACGAGAATTTCATGTGCGATCTGGTCAAACTCCAAGGACTAAGTGCTGACGTGCCTTAATGGAACACTTAGGGTTAATCAATCTTTGTCTTCCCAAACTTACTTATATTGTCACGGTTGTATGGTTAAGTAAGCTTGGGGTACATGATTTTTATAGCTTTTATATTTTTTATGTCTTATGCTAATAAAGGAAAGGGAGAGAGAACTAAGTTACTAACTTACATTAACTATTCATTAACTAAGTTCTAAATGTTTCTAACACAAGTATCCATTCCCACTTACCATACACATCCTGAACCAATGCAACGTTGTTGGGATTACCAAATGCTAATCGTTACTGGGTTACCAAGCGCTACATGCATGCTCAAAGCGGTCGTACTAAGTGTATTTAACTAAGGTGGTTGAAGGTTGAGAAAGATATTAATTAACTAGAAAAGCATTTAAACATTCAACAATAATTAATTACTAATTAGCTTAATCTGTATGGTACAAGGTTTATCATAAAGTTCATCTTTATTGCCATACACAAATGTGTGCTCAGGTACAAATTACTTGAATAAAGATCCGTTCACTCTATGACTCCTACTGCGGGCACACAGAAATTATTCTTACTCTAGAATAACAAAACTACAAGAATCTAGTTAAGGGTCTAAGTCTAACTATCTTGAACAAAGGGCACCGCCTCTTATTTATAGAAGATGAGGTAGGACACGATATCGCGTGGAAGATGCGATATTGTGTATGCAATATCNTTATCCTCAAGGTAGCCCAAGGCAGTTCCACCAACCCTTAACATATTATCCTAGTGAAACTCCACCACAATTGATTAAGCGATATCAATAGTGGTAGCACCCACAATCATGAGGAATGCCACCACCAAGGAAACAATATCCTTACCAGCAACCTGACCCATATGGATATTACATGTAGCAGCCAATCTCCCCATGTGACTCTACTAGTCACATCACTCCTCAACCTCACTACCAAGCCCACGAGTATTATGGGACTCCCTCTTCTAGAGGCGATATTCTACAAGCATATCATCCTTCTCATCCAACCACATCTCTTCCACCAAAGGCTCTAGTACCACTTGCTCTTGTGATGCAAGGTGAAATCCCTACCTAACCGCAGTAACGTAATTCCATGAGGGCTATTAACTCTCAACCTACTATTGGTTCCAACAACCATATGAAGAAAAGACCTTTCTTTAGACCTAATAGTCCAACCAAGCCCTTGCAATTTCAAGAGGTTGATTCCTTAGATGCCTCAAGATCAATCAAAACTTTGGAGCCCCCTTCAACCTAATCACTGCACTTAATGCATATGGTCATGCTAACACATGCCATCACTGATTGGATCAAAGCTAGCCACCTTCCCAAGAAATTCTCTAATCCTGGGAGTCCTCTGATATACTTACAAATTGCTAGAAATGCACTGTGCAAGGCTCTTTTAGATTCAAGTTCTGGTATCAACTTGATATCTCAAGAAATGTACAAGGCCTAGAACCTACCTCCATTGAAAAAGAGCAACATCCATCTAGAGTTGGTCGACTAGTCCATCACTATCCCATTGGGACTAGTGGAAGACATTGTTGCCACTATTTTTGGGTGGTCGTACCCAGCTAACTTCCTAGTGATTCAAGTAAAAAATGGTAAGGGGGACTTCCTAATCATAATGGGAAAAGCATGGCTAAGCACCAATGATGCACACCTAGGAGTTCATGATCTTTCCCTAGAAATATCAAAGGAAAATACATTCAAAAAGATCAAGAAGAAGAAAGTTTTGTGCATCGCATATAGTGACACAGGGTGTAATTGCATGCAAAGGTTATGGTTTGTGCAAAGTTCAATATTGCCTTCATGTAATCAATGTGCACAAGTGATCAACATAGAAATATGCCTATATGTAGCAGCCACAATAAGAAGGCACCCAGTGACTGACAGTTGATCAAGAAGCAGTTCACTCATATGCATGGAACCAACTGAGGGTTTGACTTGTGCTTACATTGATAGCATAGACGCATTAGAGTAAGTCCACAACAAACTTCCAAGTCTTAACCTTGAAAATGTCAACTGGGGGAAGTTGGAAATCCCTAATAAATTTAAGTAGGAACCGCTCGAGCTGAAACCATTGCCCACCAGTATGGAATACATGTTCCTTAGGAATTGAAAACTAGTGATTATCAAAGCAAAGCTTGCTCCACAACAAAAAGAGAAACTGTTGACGGTAATCAATAGATGGTCAAAAGCCTTCACTTGGACATATCCTGAATTAACTAAAATAGATCCTAGGATATGCCAACATAGAATTTACACTGACCCCTCCATGAAGCCTTGAAGACAACTACAGAGGCGTTTGAACCCAAAGCTAAAGCAAGTAGTCAAGGAAGAAATCAAATAGCTTCTCAAGGCTGGGTTCATATACCCCATTGCTGATAGTGAATGGGTTAGCCCCTTAGTTATTGTGCTTAAAAAGGGAGGAAAATGGAGGATGTTCATAGATTCTAGGCTACTAAATATGGCAACATTCAAAGATCACTTTCCATTGTCATTTGTCGATCAAGTCTTAGACACCATCGCAAGGCATCGTTATTATAGTTTTTTGGATGGATATAGCAGATATAACCAAATAAAAATAGCCCCAGAAGACCAAGCCAAGACTACATGCACCAATCCTTGGGAATTTTCGAATACAAATAGATGTCATTTGGCTTGTGTAATGCCCTTGCAAAATTTCAACAACTAGTTCTAAGCATATTCCAACAACAAATAGGAAATGGTGTAGAATTCTTTATGGACGATTTCTCCACCTATGGAGCAAAGTTTGATCAAGCCTTGGACCGGTTAGAGCAAGTGTTAAAAAAATGTGTAGAAACCAATTTGAGGCTCAATTGGCAAAAAAGCCATTTGATGGTCCAAGAGGGTGTAGTATTAGGGCATAAAATCTCACACATAGGGATAGAAGTAGACCCCGAGAAAATCTAAGTTATCCAAGGAATTACCCATCAACCAAAAACTATCAAAGATATTTGATCATTCCTTGAACATGCTGGCTACTATAGGAAATTTATTGAGAACTTTTCAAAGGTTGTCAAATCATTGGTGTAATTAACAAAAAATAATGTACCTTTCAAGTGCACCAGGGAATGCGAATTAGCTTTTCAAACTCTAAAACAAAAGCTAGTAGAAACACCCATTCTACAAGCTTTTGACTAGTCCAAACCATTCCATATTATGACTAATGTGTCCAAATATGCCTTAGGATCTATACTTACATAGTTAGATGACCAGAAGCATCCTTATTACATCCACTATGCAAGTAGAAGTATCACTAGTGCACAACTTAACTACACTACTGATGAACTGTCATTAAGTCACTGCGTTGATTGGGCTGCATATACAGGGTCACGTATATGCGGCTGTGTCAACATGGGCCCATCGATGTAGCCTTCCTATATTGACATGGTCCCATTTACATAGCCACCTATCTCAGCCTATAAATAAGAGGGCCTTACGCCTCATTTAGGCATCTTTTAGTTAGTTGTAGCGAAGCTCTTGCAGTTTGTTCTTGTAGGAGATAGAATATTTTCCAAGTGCTCGTAGCAGGTGTAATAAAAGTGATCGGCTCTTTATTCGAGCGTTGATGTATCTGAGCCCATTGGCATGATAGAAATGAAGAAAAACTATTCAAGCATTCCTTGCAGCATTTTGACTTAGCTATTTTATGCATTCCATAGTTTAAGATGTTTATGCTTTGTTGATTACTTGTTAATTACTTAAGTTTCGATTATTGTTATCTTGATCACTATACTTATTCGTAGTTCATAAAGGCCATAAGTACGACCATATCGAATGTAAATCAAACACTTGGTAAGCCCAATGACGCTTAACGTCTGGTAACCCAGAAGTGTTAAGAGATGCTCAGAACATGCTCGAAAGATGGGATCATATACTTATGTTAGGAATAGTTAGAATATAAGCTAGGATAATTATAGATTAGATAATATTTTATTCCTTAATCTTCATACCTTAATTAGCTGCCAAAAGATATGCAAAAGGATATAAAAATCATTAGCCTTAATCTCACTTAACCATTGTAATCAGAACTTCACAAGTAAGATTAGGAGGACAAAGACCGTTCTAACCTAGAGTTTCACTGGTTAGAGTCTGGTGTATGTTTAGTGCTTATAGTCTATGGAATTTGACTGAGTTGCATGTGAATGCTTGTGATTCACATGGTTGGGCGTAGGGGTACCTAGCTGCTGATCATTAGCACCATTGATGGGGACTATCATGTAACCTTAGTGAAATTATCATTCAAGTCGTTGGAACGAACCCAGGATAGAAATATTTATGCACGCTAGGTGGATTAAAGTTAGTAGTAAGGTACATCGATTACATGGACCATCTAACATCCAATACATCTTCTCGTAGGTGGGAGATACCCACCCCACTGGTGCCACAGGAGTGTCAGGTGGTGTACAAGCATCCTGATGAGTACATCCCTAATTTCACATTCATCCTACATTAGGATGAGCATCTATGATGGCAGGACATGGAGGGAAATATTGTACATCCTCCTGACTGATCGGCTCCTACGATGCTATTTCACAATCTTGGTAGATTGGGCATCCAAGATCTTGGAGTAGAGTATGTCATGGAGGACCATGACTACCGGGACTATCATCCCATTGAGGCTCAACGAGCAAGAGATCAATAGTAGGTGGACAGATATGAACAGCTAAAGGGGAAAAAATTCAGTAATCCCTTATTCTCGCAAGGGCTTCCAGACAATGGGGATCCCATCTTTCATGACACCCATTGAACCGAACTTCTCCTGGGGCAGTAGGTCCTCCAGTCCATGATTTATTCCAAGCATCTAGGTGGCCAAGATTCCCAAGGGGATGGAGGGTCACATAGCAAGGATGAATGGGATGATCGGGACCATCATCAGGGTAGAGGGAGAGATCCCTCTCATTCTTCTCCATCCTCTTGCTCTCCTTCTCCTTCATCCAGCTTAGGCTCTAATCATAACCAAGGTAGGAGAAAGCAAAAGGATGGGGGAAAAAAGGTTCGGAAGGAGCAACATGAGGAAACACATGAACCATCGTGTGATGCTCGCTGGCATGAAAGGAGGGATAGTTATAATCGTCATAGACATCATGGTCCCCAACAAGACTATGATTCAGATGAGCCATTGTTGGCTACCCAGAGTATGCTCCAAATATCTGAGGTAGTTCAAATCCCTAGTAGGCACATGAAGGATAGTTGGATCAAGCCTATTGATATGAACAACATCCCCAGATTTGAAGGGGGATACAACTATGATCTATAGACTTACCTGCAGGCATTCCATGATGCCTACACCCTACAAAACATTGACAATGATTGGCAAAGGCTAAAGATGTTCCCTTGCATGCTCATCAAAGAAGCTGAAAGTTGGTACTAGTCCTTGGAGCTGGAATCAATCAGAAGATGGAGTACGATGCTTGAAATTTTCAATGAAAAATATCAAATGTACTCTAGAGTGGCAAACCTAAGACGGAAAATCCAAGGCTAGAAAAAAGGGAATCATGAATCCTTGGATGCTACCATGAGTAGGTACTACGCGTTGTTGCATCAGTGCCCTAGTCATGGTTACTCTCAATAGGCACAACTTCATCACATCATTGATGGGCTATGTTTTAAAACATGAAAGACCCTTGGCGTGTACGCCCAAGGGTGATTGTTAGAGCTAAGGATCCATCAATTGCAATGCCTCATTGAACAGGTGTCCAAAGAGGAAGGAGAACTTAGGATAAAGGAGAGTGCATAAGAATTCAACCGGGACCCTTCCCTCAAAAAAAAGGAGTTCCATTTTTGTGATGAAGAGGATGAATCCCCACTGGAAGAAGCAATGAACTGAAAGACCTTGCCGTTACAAAAGTTTGCATCTGAAATATCAGCAAAGGTGGATAAGATGTGGGACTCTTTGGCTGAAAGGGTTCAAAGTGCGTTGAAAATTGCAGAGGAGTCCAAAGCATAGGGTAATGACTGTAATCAACGTAGGAAGAAGGAAGCTGAACGTGCCCAATATAAGGGAAAGGGCAAGGTTCCTATCGCAGAGTAGGTTGCAAACTCTGACACCAAGGAAGAAGATGAATGTGGCATATGCCAATATGAACATCCTAAGGGATTTTTTCCTATGGTGTCACATCTTTAGGAGTCTGGGTGTATGCATTGAACTCTTGCTTGGCACAACGGAAAACACCCTGAAGGTTGCCTTTTCCATAAGGAAATTCTAGGCGGTTCCACTAGCAACAGTAAGGATACTATCCAAGTGGAGTGCCATCGCAACCATATGATACTTCCAATAGTGGAAGCATCCACAAATATGGGGGATGCCACCTCCAAGGCAGCAATACCCTTACAAATAGCCAGATCCTTATGGGTACTATGTTCAACAACTGATCTCTCCAAGGGACTCTTCTAGCCATGCGGCCTTTCAAAGTCATTACCACTTCCCAGGGTATTTTTTACCTATATCTCCATCACCCCGAGGGGGAAAACCCACATCTCTTCTATCCTCCATCACCTTCTCCTACCACTCCTCCACCACATCCCACTCAACTTCCACCTGCTCCACTAATGTAGGGAGAGATACCACCACAGCCACAGCAACGAAATGCTACGTGGGCTGTTAACCTTCAACCGACACCTCAGTCGAGTGGACCGGAACCCAAGCCATGAAAACGTCCCTTTTTCTAGACCAACAATCTAAACATACCCTCGCATACACCTATGGCTAGTGCCTTTGAACCTACAAGTGCCTCCACTACTCCACCGCCAAAGCAACCTCCAAGCCAACAACAACAACACTCCAATGTCCAGACGGTCATGCTCATGCATGCTATGACCGACTGGATCAAAGCAGGTCACCTTCCCCCAAAATTGGTTGATCTGGGAAGCCCCCTCATCTATCTTCATGTGGCAGGGAATGATCCATGCAAAACTCTTCTCAACTCGGGGTCAGGGGTCAATTTGATCTCTCATGATATGTACAAGAACTGGAACCTACCCCAGCTAAAGAAGAGCAACATCTAGCTCAAGTTAGTAGATCAGTCCATCACCATTCCCTTGGGATTGGTGGAGGACATTGTTACCACTTTCTGTGGGTGGTCCTACCTTGCTGATTTTCTAGTCATCCCTATAGAGAACTGCAAGGGTAACTTCCCAATCATCATGGGAAGGGCCTGGCTAAGTACAGTGGATACACGACTAGGCCTCCATGATCTATCCCTTGAAATTTCAAAGGAAAATCCTTTCGGGAAGGTCGAGAAGAAACGTGTTCCATGCATCACGTGCAGTGACTCAGGGTGCAACTGTGTGTAGTAATTATGGTCTGCTAAGCAGATATCCCTTCAAGCATGTAGCTGATGTACCAAGAAATCACTTGTTGAACAGTGCTTGTACACGTTAGCCACTAACCAAGAAGGCACCCAGTGGCTGATAGCTGATCCTACTAGTAGCACCTTGTGCATGGAACCATCAGAGGAGCTTGTACAAGCCTACATTGATAGTAGAGATGAAATGGAGGAGATTCATCAACAAGTCTCCACTATTGATGACCAAGATGACTGGGGGAAGCTAGAAATCCTTGAGAGCTTCAAAAAAGATTCCCTTGAGTTAAAATATTTACCGGCTCACTTAGAGTATGAATTTTTGCAAAATGGAAATCCGGTAATCATTAATGCCACCCTTGCATTAAAATAGAAGAAGAAGTTGCTGGAGGTGGTAAACAAATGGGTTGCTACATTCGCATGGTCATATCCTGAGTTGACTGGAGTTGACCCTAGGGTCTACTAGCATTGGATCTATCTTGACCCTTCCATGAAGCCACGATGACATCCACAAAGATGGTTGAATCCCAAATTGAAGTAGGTTATAAAAGATGAAATCGAACAATTGCTAAAGGTGGGATTCATCTATTTTGTCGCTGATAGTGAATGGGTTAGCCCACTTGTTATCATGCCCAAGAAAGGTGGTAACTGGAGGGTTTGTATTGATTTCTAGTTGCTCAATATGGTGACCTTCAAGGACCACTTCCCACTCCCATTTGTGGACCAAGTGTTGGACACCATAGCAGGGCACCGCTACTACAACTTTTTGGATGGTTATAGTGGTTATAACCATATCCAAATAGCACTATAGGATTAGGCCAAAACTACTTTCACGAGTTCATAGGGGACTTTCACATACAAGAAGATGCCCTTTGGCCTATGCAATGTGCCTGCTACGTTCCAATACCTTATCCTAAGCATCTTCCAGCAACAAATCGGCAATGATATAGAAGTCTTCATGGATGACTTCTCCACCTATGGGGCCACGTTCAAGCAAGCCTTGGATCATCTTGAGTAGGTTCTCAAATGGTGTGTAGACACCAATCTATGGCTCAATTGGCAAAAAAGCCATTTGATGGTCCAAGAAGGCATCGTGTTGGGGCATCGCATCTCACAAATAGGGATCAACGTAGATCCTGAAAAGATTAGGTTTATCCAAGGAATTACCTGCCAACCAAGTACCATCAAACATGTTCAATCATTCCTTGGACACACTAGTTACTACCGAAAATTCATTGAAAACTTCTCAAAGATCACCAAGCTATTGGTAGAGTTGACAAAGAAGGACACTCCATTCATCTAGACCAAGGAATGTGAGTTTGCATTCCAAGGGCTAAAACAGAAACTCATAGAAACTCCAGTTCTACGAGCCCCCGATTGATCTAGATCTTTTCACATTATGATGGACACATCCAACTATGCTTTGGGATCCATACTTACATAGTGTGATGATCAAAAATGTCCCTATTATATCCACTGTGCAAGTCATAGCATTGTGGGTGCTCAATTGAACTACACCACCACCGAAAAGGAGTTGATGGTGGTAGTGTTCATCTGGAAAAAATTTTAGCACTATGTGTTTGGATACGAGGTGTTTGTGCATACTGACCACAATGCTATTCGGTTCCTGATGAACAAACCAACAATGAGCCCTTGCATAATCCGGTGGCTGGTGATTCTTCAGGAGTTTGATCTTACCATGGTAGACAAAAAGGGAATTGAGAATGTGGTTGCTAACCATGTGTCTCGGTTGTAATCCGATGATGCAGAAGAGGAGGAGCCCTTATCTAACCAATTTTTAGATGAGCTCCTCTTCACAGGCACAGTTGATTCACATGTAACCAAGGAATCCCCTTGGTTCAGCCGTATCCTCACCTACCTCACCACTCAAGAGTTGCCAAAGGAGTGGAACCATCAGTAGAAACAATAGTTTCTCCATAAGGCCAAGAATTTCATGGAAATCAATGGCCACCTGTACAAGGTGTGCATAGATGGCTTGGTTTGATGGTGTATCCCTGATGATGATATGCTACGCGTTCTCTAGGATGCTCATGAGGGCCCTTGTGGGGGCCACTATGCTAGACGCTGCACTGCCATTAAGATCCTGCTTGTAGGGTATTACTGGCCCACCATCTTTGGGGATGCACAATGGTTCATCCACTCCTGTGAACGATGCTAGAGGGACGGTGGGATGAAGGCATGGTTGGAGGGACCTCAACAATGGATCCAGCCACTAGAACCCTTTGACATCTGGGGCATCGAGTTCATGGGACCCATCACACCCCTATCAAATGGAAAGGCATACATCATCATAGCTATGGACTACTATACAAAGTGGGCCAAAGTAGCAGCCTTTGTCAACTATTCTTCCAACACTGCCACATGATTTTTCCAACAAAAAATTGTTAACAGGTTTGGAGTGCCATGTGCACTCATTTCTAATAATGGAACTCACTTTACGGGTGTCACTTTTCGGAAACTCATGCAACTATTAGGGGTAACGCATAAATTCATAATTTCCTATCACCCCCAAGCCAATGGGCAAGCCGAAGTCACTAATAGGGAGATCACCAAGATCCTTACCTGAACCATCAACAAATATAGGAGGGATTGGAGCACTAAGCTTAATGATGCCCTATGGGCCTATCACTCCACTTCGAAACTTCCTTTAGGATACTCTCCTTATGAGTTAGTGTGTGGAAAGTTGCCAACACTTCCCATTCAGGCCAAACTACGCACACTATCCACCACTAGTGACTTAGGCCTTGACCTACCACTAGCATAACGTGAACGACTAATCAATCTAAGTGTGCTCAATGAGAACCGACAAGTGGCCCTATCCTCCAATGAGATCCACAAGGCCTAGAACAAAAAATGACATGATCTTAGGATTCAGAAGGTCACGTTTAGATGTGGAGAAAAGGTTTTGTATTGGAACCCCTCACACGTATCCCAACCAACTAAGTTTCAAACATTATGGAAGGGATCTTACATTGTCTCCGAAACCTTCCCATCCAAGGCCTTGCTCATCCACAAACCTGCGAACACCACCAGAACATAGTTAGTCAACCACCAACAACTAAAACCTTTCCATGAACTCCACTCAACCAGTGCAACCACCTCGTCATTGCCAGGTCAGTAACACTCCATTTTTTATGTCTCCTCCTTTTCACCCAGTTGTGAGGGAGACCGGCATCCCTGCTAACCCAGTCCACTACACCCCCTCTCTATTTTGTCATTTTTTGTTTTACACTCTTTTGTCTTTCACCATCTTTTTTACGTTTGCAAATTCTTCGTACATTTTTTTCTTTCTTTACTTATTTTTCATTTCTTTTTGAATGTTTTATTTTTTGCGTAATTACTAATCTGTCATCTTGTTGTTTTTAGATGTCTGGCGAAGATGATTTTCTTTGTGATGGATGATGTACACCCGTCTCCCTAGTTGTCTAGTTTCCACACTCGCATGGTTCTTTTTTGGACTTTACGTCTACTTTCCGCTCATAAAATCAGTAGTGAGTTCACATCATCCACCCATTCACCCATTCCATGGTTTTCCTTCCATTGCAAACATGCAACCCCTTCACTTAACAACGTTTTAATTAATGTGTGACTTGCGTAGTTCCCAGATTAGGGGATGATCCAATGGTTTGAATCAGGTGTGACTTCAAGGGGAATGCAATATTCGTTATTCTATTCTGCCCCCTAAGGTTGTTGGTATCTCCTTATGGATTTCCTACCACTCCACATCCTTTCCATGGAAGCTTCTAGGTAGTTCAACCTTGCATGGTATGGTCCTCACTGAAAAATTCAAAAACAAGAAGAAGAAGAAGAAGAAATGAGGATTCAAAGCATACCCCTTGGTTAGATGCATGTGAACCTGCATGGGTCTTTGCATGGTGTGGTTCCCCTAAAAAAGAAGAAAAAAAGAGAATAAATCAACCCACTGTGTGGGAATTCAAAGCACACCCCTTAGATCACCTCTCATGGGCCATCGTACTAGTTATGGGACTTCCTTGGTCCCCTCTAACTTCGTTCCATTTCACTTCCTTCCTCTCACATTTGTTGGAGTGGTAGTTCTTTGTAAGGTCATTCTTGCTTCCTTGGGGGATGGCCGGGACTTCGTCTATTGCTGCGATGTCACTGAATGTGGATGGTTTTGGGTCTGAACTTCGGAATGATTCTACCGGGTCACTTAACCACATCTCCACATGGGGTTTCGTATGATTGACGATTGGAATATCATTCTCTCGTCTCTCTCTTCATCTAGTTCTCTCTGCCACTCACCTCACTACCTATTCTATGTTGTGAAGGTTTGTTGTGATTTTTATGGGTCCATACCTTGGTGGAATCTTTTGGATCGAAGTCTTGCCTGGTAAACACCATTTCTTAGCCCCAGGGCCCAAAGAGCCCAGTGCTGAGGGCTATGCAGGGGCTACTACGGCTATGGCCTACTCTAGGGAGGACTCACCTACATCTACTTGGTGTCGCTTGTTAAGTCTCCCATCCTTTGGATTTCATGGTTGACTAGTTTTCAGATCCCATTACTCGATTTATTCCCCATGGAGTTCTTTTTGAGTCCCATTCTCCTATTTTTGTCTCTTTTTCGAGCCCAATTACCTTCCTCATGTCCTTAGCCATGTCTAGGCCTCT
>MNCI01005318.1:251949-273408 GCA_015680685.1 Gnetum montanum | reverse complement strand
GCAGGAAGCCCTAAATTTTGGGGGCAAAACAGAAATTGAAACCCTCAGTTTGGGGCGCGTTGTTCTTAACACAAAAAAACCCTTTCTCCTCCAGCACGCGACGATCATATTGCGGTTGCAGAGCCTTCTTGTGCGGAGGCAGTTTGAATCTGCGGTTTTGCTGATGCTACATTTCAAATTTTACACAAACATGTGTCATTTCTTGCAGGTTCTGGGCAGAAATAAGCAAAAGACCGTTTCCCTAGAACTATGAAGAAACCTCCACGTGATTTATAGGGAAGAGAAGGAAAATCATTTTGCCGCTTTTGCCAAAAAATTATTCAATTATTTCTACCGCTCAAAGCATATGTCAAAAATAGAGTATAAATTAACTAATAATTTATATATATAGATACATATATATTCACAATATGAAGTACTCATCGTATGAAGTCTTAGAGACCTACCATCATTCATCCCAAGTTATGAAATATATTATTTACTGCCCATTTAAAATTTGCAATATTGATTATCCTATTCAATGTCACATTACATTAAAGTTAGCATAAAATGCTCCTCATTTCATGCATGACTTCCTAACTCCCTAACCACATAACCTTCTCCTAGCTTGTTGGACAAGTAATCTCCTCATTGGTTGGCTAAGTTACTTGGGAGAAAAGTTAGGTGAGATATTTTTGAATATGTAACTTCCCTACCTACCCTTGAAACCTATAAAAATGCTTCAGGGGTCAAGGAGAAAAAAAAAGGGAAAAACATTGGGTCTCACACATCACACTTGGGATCTTGGAAGATTTGTAAAGAAGATTGTTTGTAGAATGGCTGCTAGAATAAAGATTTCAGCCTCTTTGTCATGGTCCTGTGAGTTATGCATTCCATTTTTTGTTTTGTTTAAATTTCTTAGCTAGTGGTTTAGATAGTATCATCCTTGGCAAGTAATTTTGGGATTTTTAGATTGCTCTTACTGTTCTTGTTGCCCGACAGAAATTTCTATTAAAATTTTGCCATAGAAATGCTTGTGTTTTAAAGCCTTAAGAGCATTTTAGTAGTAAATTTTGTTATTGTGCAACGTGTGGGAACTCCTATTGGATTATTGTAAGAGAGCCTCTGTTTGTAGTCACGCCGTTGAACAATTCAGTAGTCAAGAGGGTTCAGAGAATCTTTGGTATTTTAATGGGACCTAAATAGCTTCTTTTTATCTTTAAAGTGAATTCTTGTGGTATTTCAATCAAAAATTGTTAAGTCTTTTAAAGGTTCTGTTTGAATGAAATCATTGACATCTATTATCTAGTCAAAATGGAGTCTCGCACATGGTAGTTTACGCAGCAATTTTTGGTAGCATAGTAGGATTTTCTTGAAGATATTGCTTGTTTGGGCCTTGGAATTTTGAACAATTCGTAGATATTGAATTTGGGATAGCTTTATTGCAAAGTGTTTACTCGTGTCATTTTACCTTGTTTAAATATTTGAGGTCTACACAAATCTGCTTTCTTTTCTTTTCTGTCTATTTCCATCGAATCTTGCTCTATTTCTAGTTTTCTTGTGGAACTATCTCTTTCTCTGGGGAAAATTAGGAGTAGATTGCGAAGTTGTGCTCAAATGTTTTTGCAAAATTTTATTTGTTACAAGTAGGTATTATAAGGACCACGTAGACTAGGCAGTTGAACAAAATAGGAAATTTTCAAGAACTCACAGTACTTGGCAAAGTTGGCTGAATCTCTTTGAAGTAAGTCATTTGTAGTTTACACACAACGCAATTGTTACATTTCACACAACCACACGCCGCAACAGCACACACACATACCCACATTAACTACTGAGTTTATTTGGAGGTATTTGGGCCTTGGTGTTGCCAGAGACCAGCAGGCACCTAAATCCTGTTCGAGGACACTCGTTGGCGGTCGCATCCCAAATGGTCGCCAACACTTTCAAGATGTTCCTCTCCTCAATATCAATCCATGAGGGTGGCTCCCATGAAAGAGTAGTACTAGTTGCTTCCCCTAAAGCAATGATGACCTAAGAAGTAGAAAAATCAGAAACCATCAGAGAGCCCTCAAATAGCTTGAAGGCATCCTCTGCATTGATTTCCTTTATAAATATTTCCAACTTGCATCTCCCTATGGACTCCTCCAGTACCAACATCAAGTAACTTTCTTGTTCAGCCTTATACTTCTTCTTGTGATCCTTTTGTACTTGACCCCACTCAAAGACCCAAGCACAATAGTCCTACCACTCTCTAACCTTTTGCATCAACAGGTCCATCTACAACTTTTATTCAGTGTTGCTTCTAGCTAAAGTAACCTTATCATGGATGGCATTCCAATAACAAGATCATTCAACATCCTTAGTTCGCAAGAATTCTCTATGAGCCACTTGGGCTTTCATAAACTCCTTGAGATCCCTAATATCTTTGGTCCCCTCCACCTACCACTTGGGCTTTCATAAACTCCTTGAGGTCCCTAAGATCTCTAGTCCCCTCCACCTACCACTTGGTTTCCTTTTCCTATGCCACAACTCTTTTCCATAGGAATTCATTGGAGCACTGACATTCTCATGGAGTCTTAGCACATGAGAGAGCACATTCAGAGGCAATCTCATATAGCCTTTGTTAAACAATTTCCACTTCAAGTAATAGCTTAGGTATTTCATCTAGCTCAACGTCATGCTTGGGATCCCATCCAACCTTGGACATTGCAAACAATATAACAAAAATAGATACATAAAAATAGTAAATGAAAAAAATAGCCAAAAACACTTTAAACAAGTAAAACCATAAGACCATAAAAATTAAAGACCATGAAACCAAGAATTACAAAGATGCATAAACAATAAAATAAATTAGGAAAAGCATGCTAGAGTTCTTACCAACATCAAGAGAAATCTATTGTAACCAATTAATCATGTCTTTGTCCATGCCATGCTTAAACTTGATTTTTTTAGAAACTTTTGCCCATGGTTTCATATGAAATGTAGAGGTAGATGCCTCTTAATGAGATTATGGCATTACAATAAGAATAACCATCAACTAAGGATCAAAAGAAAATTCCAACATAAAACTACAAGTTGCAACATGTAAAAAAAAATCCATAAGTACCTAGAGGATCATTTGGGATAATAACGAGAGGTTTGCCTAACTATGAATTTTCAAATATGGCATTAAAAGAATCCAATGTGGCATTGGACACCCCCTCATCCTCATGTCTTTGTAGAGCCTCCTCCTGCATGTGTTTTTGTTTTGCCTTTGCTACTATTTCCTGGGTTGCTCGTTCTTATTATTTACCTACAAGAATAGTGAAGACAAAATATAGAAGAAGTTAGCATATTTTATCTAGAATAAAATGGTAACATAACCATGTAACATATAACATAGATGCAAAATACCTTAAACAAAGAATGAAAATAGAGCATACTTATAGCCATGTGATGTACCTAGCCAAGTTTAATGAAGAGTTTCTTTTGTGCTAGTTGCTCAAACTTTGGTGCTATCTCCTCCTCCATAAGTCTCATTAATATTGCTTTGGCTGCACTGTCAGCCTCTGGATGTAATTCCTTCGCCTTCTTAGAACTTCCATGAGTAACTTGAGATTCAACCCCCATGCTTTCAAGGGAAGGACAATGCATACCACTAAATTTCTTAGTAGTAATAGACAGTGATTCCCAAATATCCTCCATTGGTGGGTTTTGAACCTACATGGTTGAAAAAATGTGTTTCATTCAAGGTTTAGAGACTTGGAATGGATCATGAATTATCCATCTTCCATCCTTCTTCACCATCAAGAACTCTATGAACCTCCTTATATATGCTGCAAAAAATGCAAAATGTATATGTCATATCATCGCAAGGTTATTTTAGAGTTTTAGGATCTCCTCCTATAGCTCGAAAACCAAGCAAGTAGCCTAGTTGAATTGAGCATCATCATTGAAGACCTTCTTCATGATTGAAGCCTATCGAATTTCTACGATCTTCTTCTGTGACAATAATGTGGGAAATGCTAGAACAATGGATATATCGCATTAGGCTCTACGACTTAACATTTCTCTAGAGACAATCCAAGATGGCTAGGATGAGTGTATAGCTATTCTTCCATCTTCTCCTTGTGATCCACCTCTTTCCTTATTTTGTTGGAAACCTTCATGCCCTTACAAGGGATGCCAAATAGGTCACTAAATGTAGATTCATTAATGGCCAAAGTGATAGGTACACTATGAATGTGGATGATGAATTTCTTGACTCTTTTATCAAACGAGTTGATGACATTTACCATCTCTAGGGTAGGTATGGTTGGGCTAGGAACCATAAATACATTAAGCAAGCCTACATTTTCAACCCCCTGCTCCCCTGCACTCAAAAAAAAAAAAACATTGGCAACCCTTACCTGGATGTCTCTAGGTGCTTGGCTAGCTAACCACTATTATGATGAATCTACCTCATCCCACTTAAGGATAAGTGCCTCCTCTGCACATCCTGAAGTAATCATGGCAATAGTGGATTTTGGCATAGCTCCTACAACACAAAAAAAAAACAACCTATTAGCTTTGGCATAAGCACATCATACAAAATTAATGAATAACAAACTTAACAAATTAAAACAAAACTTGTAGCCATATTGATACAACCAATCAAATAATTAAAGCCTAGATAATCGAACAACTACATAAATAGAAAACATTAACATTTTATAAATAATAAATAAATAATAAATAATAAAAATTCTAATTTTTCCTACTTAATGAAGGAAACGTGGGGACCTTAAGGAGTATACGTGCCTATGTGCCCAAACCTAGGAGACCCCATCAACTATGAGCTATCCTATTAGCCAAGCACTTGTGGTAGGTCTAAGAGTAACATGGGGTATACCTACTAAAATCATTCTTTATCTATTCCAACACCATAAGCCTCACTACTTGGCTTTTTGCAAAAACGTCTAGTGTTGTGTGGGCCAAGGGTAATATTTGGTCAATCTTGATCAATCCTTGGTCATCTACCCTACACTTGCAACATGTAAAACAAACAAAAATTATTAAGCCTAAGTCACCTAGTGAAAATAACATATAAACCCCAAAACTTAGAATCATACTTACCCTTCCAAATAGTAAAAAGTACCAGGAGGGTTTTGGAACAACATGTGGACATGGTGACCTATCATCAACATGTTGTTAACATTGTACTAAATAAACTCAAGCATATTCCAAATTTGGAATAACTTATGTGTGCCTGAAGTGTACATGTCATCATGATGATCATCTTCCACATGAGTGTCAGGGTCATTGACCATGAACTTGATGAGAAGCTTGGCAAAATGGGGTAGCAAGGTCTCCAGAATAACAATTGTAGTGTCTAATGCCAAGTGTAACCATAAAATCACATTGAAATTCTATAGCAAAAAAGCTAGGAACTCTTTGGCCCTTGGTCTAAACCAAAGAGAACCACAATCCAAGACCATATCAAGAGGTAGATTGTTAGGTCCTGGTATATGTATGTAGCATAACAGACCAACTAGCTCAACCACCATCATAATGGATTTCAAGAAGGCCCTACAAAGCCAAATATGTATAACCATTAAAACCTCATATAATCATAAGCAAAATTCAACAACTGTTGAACCAAAATGACAAGCATAATGTCAACGTTTTCATACAAAACCAAACAACTAAATTCACAAATTTTAGCTATTTAAAATAAAACAAAATTTAACCAAAAATAAAGCAAAAACACAGTAACCTATTAACACTAATGGCAGTCTCATGGTTGAAATATGCATTAAATTTATGAAAATTTTGTGTAAAAAATATTAAAACTATGAGAATGAGCTTGTACCAAATTTTAATTCACAATTAATAATATAGTAATAATTGAAAAAATTCCAACTTAAATTCAATGAAATTTTGATTAGAAATCCTAGTTTACAGTGAAACAGCTGTAGTAAAAATTCTAGGAAATCTAAATGAAAAAATTTCAAAACATTCAAGAAGCTATTCAAAAAAATTTTGCAACATGTAAATAATCATTAAAAGACAAAAACACTCATAATAAAACTCAAAAGTGTGTCAATGCTACTTGTACAGTTTGGGAGGCTTGTAGTTGAAACTACAACTATACAGGGTAGTTCACACATAAAAAATGATAAAATTTTATTGAAAATTTATTTCTAATTATAGGCATTTTACATACATAAAATGATAAAATTTTATTGAAAATTTATTGCAATTATAGTCATATAAAAAATTAACATAACATCCAAGCACCACTTTGAATTTTTTACCGAAGCAGTGAAACAACTACAATAAAACCTTTGAGAAAATTATGAAAAAAATCCAAAAGATTCCAAAACTAATGTAAAACCATTCTACACATCCCTAAAACTCCCTAAGAGACTAGGGAATTGATAGAAAAAATTAGTACAAGTGTCAACGCTGTTAGTCTCAAAGGGGTAAAAACAATGAAAATTGAAAAAATCACTATGCACTAGTCTACAAAAGGAATCATAAAAAAATAAATGTAGCTCAAAAATCAATGATTCAAAATTTTTTTATGACTGTTAATATTTTTACAACAACTTTATAACCTTCAAAAACAAAAATTATGTACCAAATTCTTATAAAATAATTGTAAATGTTGACCATTTTTTGACAAGAAAACAACAAAAATGCATAGAATTGGAAAAATAAAACAAATTAAAAATTGGCATGGGCAGGCCCTAAGACCAAAATTACAACATCAATACATTGGAACCACCTAGATTCATCTTCCAAACCATTCAAAACCAAATTTCATTTAACCTAAAAGCCTAGCCAACACAAAATGCCTACGTATCTTGGCCAAAATTAAGGAAAAATAGCTAAAGAAGGTAGTCATGCTAGATGAGCCTTCTCTAATGATGGGCTTGGGGAAGTAGGAGATCCCTTCCATAGTAGTGTCTGCCTCCTCCAAGGCTGGTTTCTTGCTTATTCCTCCTCATCTCATTGACATCCTGAGAAACTAGCCAGAAAACCTTAAACTCCTTTGTATCTCCTTGCAACTACATTGTCTCTCGAATGACAGTTGACAAAAATATGTTGAGGGTTGGTGAGATGTATGTCAAGAACTACTAGGAAGCCTTAATACCAAGTGTTGCCTATAAGATCTAGGCTAGGAGAAATGGTTTATGCAAAATTTGGATGGTGGAAGTCTTCCAATACTTATGTGTTAGTACCATAAACCTCCATGCCCACAACTTCCACATAACACCCATTAGACTTCATGTTCATATATGAAAAGTAAAAACTACACTGGGTTTGTGGGAAGATTACTACTTAATGATAATTTAAACTTGGGTAGGTCCCACTAGGTGCCTTCCAATTAGACCATTAAAAATCCTAATATATTAGGATTTGAAACTTCAATAGAAACTATGTTGGGGTTAATTCCTAAATAAGCCTTGGAATGGTTTCCAAGCACCAACCATGCCCAAGACACACCTCCTAGCCATCCACCCTCAACCCATTAGAGTCAAGATAAATCCTTATCCAAAACTGAAAGCCAAGTGTTGCACTTAGAGAGTTCCAAGAACCAAGAATGGCCAAAACACATACAAAATTAGACATTTCTGGAAAACTACATCATCCATGGCTAAAAATACACTAGCCATGGTATTTTCACAAGGCATGGAAATAAATAACACTAATCAAGGTTCCAATTGACTTCAAAGTGACCACACCAAGCCCCAAATCCTAGCCAAAGCCTCTAGCAACTCTAGAACCTCCTAGAACTTATCGAAAGATGCTAAAAATATGTGATTATTGAGAAAATATGCTAAAGGGCTTCTAAACTACACTAGCTAGCATATTGTTTTGGATAATGGCCATAAAATAAATCAATAAAACCTCCAATAACATCAAAAATTACAAACCCTAGCCTTCAGACCTTCTTGGAGCCTCTGGTAACCTTGGAATGCAAAATAACAAGCCAAAAAGAAGTTAAAACTTATTCTAACCTAAAAAATCCTAAAAAATATGTTGTAGGAAGTCAAAACTACAGTGTCCAACATAGCTTTTCTAATAAAATTCAAGAATGGACCATCGACTAGTGAAATTAACCTCCAAATATATCAACCTAACCCTAGAACCTTGTTGATCACCAAACCCTAAAAACTAAGTCAAAATGGTCAAAATTAATCATCTTATCCACAACTATGCTGGAATCACCTAAAACTACAGTGGCTAGTACAATTTTGAGGAAAGGTAGAAAAATCAAGATTCCAATAACCTTTGAATCAACAATGTTAAGCCTAAACCTTAGCCATGGATCCTAGTAGCCTTGGGAACTTAAGAACTTAGTCGATTAACATTCTAAGCTATTTAGAAATCAAAATTTCTATAAAAATACATTAGAGGAGGCAAAAAAATGCTAACTAGTGTAGTTTTTATTGCCATGGTAGTTTTGACAACCTATACACACTCCGAATGGCCTAAAATTTGACTAAAGAAGCCTAGAGAAGCATGGAACCTAGAATCTTGAAACCAACTATCATTTGGCATTGATTTGAGAATGAAAATTCAAATTTTCATCAAAGATATGCTAGAAGACTACGAAACTATGTTATTTAGCATATCTTCTAGGTCTTGGACTTTAAATTAACCTTAAATTAACTCATTTTGGCCTCCCATATGATCATCTTACAACCTTAACATCCCTGCACTATAGTAGGAGGTTGTTGGAGCAAAAATTCCAAGCCTAAAAGACCATAAATTATTTTTTATGTAAAACTATGCTGGAGCCATGCAAAACTACACTGGTTAGCATAGTTTTCAACTTTTGGCAACATTTGAGATCTTCAAAGGGTTAAATTGATACCAAAGTTGACTAGTTTCTACTCCCAATTTACTATGTTGTTATTTCAAGCCATCAGAACTTCAAAACTGGTCCTAACGAATCTTGGAAACCATATTTTATAAAAAAAAGAATACAATAAGGCCTACCAAAACTATGCTAGCTAGCGTATTTTTGGTATGTTGTAGTGTAATTTTTAGAAATGATCTCATTTTTGCCTCCAAATAGCCTCAAAATGGCCTTTCCAAGTGCCCAAACTCCTTCATTGACATTGTAGCCTTCCACCATGGCCTACTAAGGCCTAAAACTAGCAAAATGTGACACTGATTGACCAATATTGATCATGTTTTACCACATGTATTCCACCTTGACTAATTTGGCCTTGTTCCATTCTGTTTTATCTTAATTCAACCTTGTTACACATGATTGACCTTTGTTTTCATTTCATTTGGTGTCATTTGGCTTTTTATTCATCATTTTCACATCACTTGGCCTAGTCCTCTAAATTTTTCTATCATTTGACCTTAGCTAACTTGATTTGACATTAGTTGAGATCATTGGACATCAGTATGACCTTGTTTGACCATCTAGGACATCATTTGATGGAGATTGACCATCATTTAGTCTTCATTTGATCCCATTCGACCATCATTTGATCATCATTTGGCCTCATTTAGCCTTTGTTTCATCTTATTTATTTTAACCTACCTCTTATAACCTTTGTGGACCATATTCGAACATTGTTTGACCACTGAAGTAATGTGTTTTTGCTTAGCCATGCATTGTTACTAAAGTACTTTACATTGTTTTGACATTATTTTCTCATTTTATCACATAGGTGCCTCTTAATGTGCTTATGGTTGATATGTAGGATTGGAATATGGACACCTAGAAGAAACTTAGTTTGCCTTTAAGCCTAAGTGGGGCTCATGGTGATGTTGAATAATTCATTGATCTTAATTACCTAGAACTTAAGCTTGAGAGCCCAATCAATCACATAACCTTGATAAAGAAACCTCTTAAATAACCTGAACACCTAGTTAAAACCCTTGACCTTTAGGCTAGCGAAATTACCAAAGACTCTCTAGTTGAGGTTTCTATCATGACACATAGTGGTGAGGAGAAAACACTAAAACTAAATTCCTCATGGAACTTCAATAGGCTCAAGACATCATCAAGGTCCTCCAAGACAACCTTAAGATCTTTACCTAGTCATATGAAGATATGTGAGGTCTTGACCCATGCCTAGTGAAACATGACATCATACTCGATCCTAGTATCAATCCATTTAAGCAAAAGGTTCACAAGATTAGACCAGATTTAGCCTTGGTAGTTCGTGATGAGATCATAAAATTGTATCAAGCTAGTTTCATTTGAGTTGTCGATTACACTCATTAGGTGTTCAACATAGTCATGGTCTTTAAGAAAAATGGAAGTATATGTATCTATTTTGATTTCCAAGACCTAAATAATGAAACTATTGAAGATGATTTCCCTTTACCTAGTATTGACCAAATTATTGATACTATGGTTAGACATGCATTATTATCCTTCATGGATGGGTTTTCAGAATACAACCAAGTTAGGATTAACCTAGAGCATCAACTTTGTATGACCTTCATGACCCCTTGCAGAATCCTTTATTACATCATGATGCCTTTTTTTCTAAAGAATACAAAAGCAACTTATCAATGAGTAATGACGTATATCTTTAGTGATTACATGCTAGGATTACTTAATGACTACATAGATGGCATAGCAATTAAATCCAAAATGATTAATGACCATGTGCATGACCTTGATCTTATGCTTAAGCAATGCATTAAATACAAACTCAGGCTTAATCCTAAGAAGTGTGTCTTTGATGTCAAAATGGTAAGATGATGTTTAACTTTGTAGTATTCATAGAAAGAATATGTGTTAATCTTGATAAGGTTGGGGCCATATCCAACCTAGTAGTACTAACTAACCTTAAGGAGCTTCAGGAACTACAAGGTAGACTATAGTTTATTTGTAGGTTCATTGCAAGGCTTACAAATAAACTACAACTGATGAAACACTTGTTTAAGAAAGGAGTTCATTATGAGTAGACAGCTGAATGCTAAGAAGCCTTTGAAAACCTTATGTAAGAGTTGGAAAAACTACCCATAGTCTATCCACCACAAACGCTAAAACTTTTTACATCTACCTTACAATATCTAACATGTCCATTACCTCTCTAGTTTATCATAAATGGGATGATGGAGTAGAGCTATTGGTATATTACCTAAGCGATGCATTAATTACCTATGAGACCAGATACACTGAAGTGAAGAAGTATTGTCTAGCCCTGGTCTTCTCACTGAAGAAGTGGAAATATTACCTCATTAGGAGCCAAGTTAATGTCATATGCAAGGACAATGTGGTTAGAACCATAACCACCAACATTTATGAAAGTAGCTGTATAGCCCATTAGAAAGCCATAATAGCTAAGTTTGACTTGCATTACATGTTGCAAGCATCAACCAAAGGACAAGCGATAGTAGCACAATGCACAATTTTCCCAGTAGAAGATCCTACACCCATAAATCCTAAGTTTCTTGATGAACATGTCAATGTTGTTAATAAAGTACATGAGGGCTAAGGCTATCATGCACTTTGATGAAGCTTCAGCTACCCATGAAGCCAATGTTATTTCCATCATAACATCACCTTCCTGTGTAATCCAATCATTTTCATACTATTTTTAGTTTTCATGCACCAACAATGTGGTGGAGCATGAAGGATTAATCAGGGGAATGATGGTAGCTCATGATGAATGAATCAAACACCTAATGATCAAAGGTGATTCACAACTTATGGCTAACCAAGTAAAAGAGGTTTATGCATGTAAATCCAAACATTTGTAACATTATTATGAACTAGGTAAGAAACTAATACAACAATTTATAGACATTGGTATCCAACATATACCTTGAACCAAGAACATCTTAGCTGATGCAATTGTGACCTTAGCCCTACGTGTCATGCCTAATTTGTTTAGCAAGTTACCCTTCTTAATTGTGAACTATGCTATTCCCATCATGCAAAACATTGAAGGTATCTCTATAGCCTTTGTTAATACAACTCCTCAAAAGGAGTGGTATGATGATATCAAGTTTTACCTTATGCATGGTAAATCTTCACAAAGTCTAACTACTTCTCAAAAGGACATTGTACATAAGAGATCAAAACAATATGTCATCATCGATGATAACACACTATTTTGATAGTCCTATGATGGCATATTGTTAGTGTGCTTGGGCAAAATTTAAGCTCACACAATCCTTGAGCAAGTTCATGAAGGTATATGTGTAGGACATATAGGACCTAAAGCCATGTCTGCAAAGATTAGATGACTAGGCTATTATTAGTGTTATATGGAAACTAATTACTTTCAAAAGGTTAAAAATTATGATACCTATCAATGGCATGACAACCTTATACATGTGCCGCCAACTGGGTTACATACTACTCAGATAACTTGACAATTTCAATGGTGGGAACTTAATATTATTAGACCCATAATGCCTAAGTCTTCCACAGGGCATAGCTTTATCATCACTGTAACCAAATATTTTACAAAGTGATCTAAAGCTATTCCCCTAAGGAAGACAATGCCCCAACAAGTTTGTAGATTCATATTGGATAATATGGTAGCCCATTTTGGCATACCTTTGATCATAGTCATAGAAAATGAACCACACTTTAGTAGCCAAGAAACGTAAGCCTTTTTTTCGTGACCTATGTATTAAACATTTTTTTTCATCACCATATTACTCTCAAGCCAATGGACAAGTTGAAGTTAGCAACAAGTCCATCATAAATTTGCTTAAAAAGATTCAAAATAATAGTAGACACAAGTGGCACAAGTAGCTTATCCATGCACTTTGAGCCTATTGAACTACCTATCAAACTACAACCAATGTTATCCCATATAGCCTTGTTTATGGATCTGAAGTTGTTTTGCCTCTTGAATTATAGGTTCCATCGCTTAGAGTGGCTCTATTCAACTTCATCAATGATGAGCAGAACAAGGAGCTACATATGATTAACCTAGATTTGGTGGAAGAGTAGCAAATACAAATGCTTACTTACATCAAACAATATCAGGAGAGGTAGAAGCAATAACATTAACATGACCTAAACAAAGGAAAGATCAAATAAGGAGACTTGGTCCTTAAAGCTATTCATGAGCATGCAAACAAGTTCTTAGCCAACTTGAAGGGGCCTTTCCTGGTCACCAAAGCCTATGGAAAAGGAGCCTTAAAATTGGTAGACATAGATGAAAATGAATTGGCTAACCCATTCAACCATTCTTATCTTAATCCTTATTACATCTAACATGATCTTCTTTACAAGCACAAATTGACTATTGACATCGATGAACTTTAAAACTAATAACAAGTGAGCCTACACATTCTCTATCTATCTATCTCTATTTGTTTGGAATAATAAATGAACTTCAAACTTTGTAAATTTGATGCAAATCACACATATCTATTTTTATTGTAACGATAGTCACCTATGGTGGCTTGGTTTGTTGATTGTCTCATGTAGCCCTATGCATTTTCTTTGTCTTATTTTCTTGTTCTCTTGAAGTTGTGCTTACAAGATGAATCCTAGAAGTTAGCATAGAGGTGCAACTAATCATAGCAACAAATTACCATACAATCTTAATGCATGAGATTTGATTAACTTGTCGTACCATACCAAGAGTGCTTGTCTCACATCACCTTCATTATCACCCTTAAGCCTAATCCTATAGCCTAATTATAATCTTCCTTACCCTAAACAACAATGATGACCAAAGTTTGACTTTGATGCCTTATGACCATTTGACATCTCCTTCGTTGTGCTTCACCATCAATTTCGTTGGATGTAACACATCTCATTCAGTGAGAAAACCAAATTAAATGTAGGCTTGGCAATGAAATCAAATGAAGGTTTCACCCCATAAAAAAAGAAAAAAAAGGAAAGCAAATTGTCAAAAATAAAAAAGGCCAATGAAGCCTAAAAGATAGACCAATGAATCCAAAAAAAACAAATGAAGGAGCCTAATGCTCAAAGAAGCCTTGTAGTGAAGTGTTGGTTCCTCAAAAACATTACTAAGTGACCAACACTTCAAAGCACAAAGTGAAAAAACCACACCTATTAGCCAGAGTGTCACTATCATATTGTAACCATGATGCCAACCTATGGAACTCATTGTTAACCCTTGTGACCACTTACTTGTAGTTGAATATAGCCTTTACCTTATGTCCCCTCACCATAACCTTATCTCATCATCATATGCACTCCTTAGCATGGCTCGATAGCTACAGAATCAAGCATGGAGAGGAAGTGTTAGTGATGGACCTACGGTGCTGTTTTGCATTCTTTGTTGATGTCTCTCAGATCAATCCTCAAAACATCAACAAAGAGGGGCCAATGAAACACCACTAAGAAAATCCATGTTGCAACTTCTAACCATCACCACTAAACTTGAGGCTATATTTTATTGTAAAATGTGAGGTTTACAGTTCATAGGCTACAATCTTGTAGACTTTAACTTTTTTAGGCTAAAAATGCCTCATAAGTTGTTGTTGCCTCACTTCATAAGTGTAAAAAGCTATATTAAGTATGTATGTAGGCTTGGGAGGGCTGAAAATTCCTTGAGGATTACCATATTTGGGTTTTTTCATGGGTTTTATGTTGGCCAAACCCAAAAATATGCTATAACTATTTGCAGCCAGCATAGGAATTGTTGGGCTTTGATTTTCACAACAAGGCAAGAGTAGTTCTCATCGAAGCTAGCATATCTTTTCAAAGGTAGCATAGTTTTGGTGAAGGCAACATAGTTTTCAAGGTCAACTTTCTTTTTACGACACCCAACGTATTTTTGATGGCCCTTGTGCATCAAACTTATCATAGATGGAATAATATGCTGGAATAGATGGCCTACCACATGTGCAAATTACATCAATTTTTCAACAATCATGGCAAAAATTTCCAATCCCAAATTAGCAACCATATGGCCTATAAAAATAAAATTTGAACACATTGAACAGGCTCTTCAACTCTTGAACTTTTTGACACTTTAACGTTTGAGCACTCTTGAGACTTTTTGGCAAATTGGCAATTGACTAAGTATTAGAGACTCTCAATGTAGTTTCATAGCAACATAAAGTCAAGCAATCATACACTATTTTACAACCAATGCAACAAATCTACATCTAAGAACCAGCAAGGAGATTCAAAAGTTAAAGCTTGTAAGCACCTAGATCATGTAATTGACTACATGACATAATCTTCTAGTTTTACCAAACTTCAAGCATCATTAGGGCATCTCCTTGTGCATCTAGGCACACACTTGTACACATTTGAACTCTATTATTACAACATGTTTATTATCTTAATCAAATTGACAGTTCATCTATTTGTGCAAATTTATTTCAAGTTAAAAAGTTGTGCTTTCTCTTAGATTACATCTACATTTTTCATTTAATCTAATTGTATTATTTATAATTCCTGAGTCCCTAGGTGATTGACAAGACCATTCAAGGTACCTTGGATACTCTTTCTTGATGAAACTTGGGATGCAAGGTCAAACTATTTTACCTAGAATTTTGGTTTTCCAGCAACAAATTTTTAGGTGGTATAGATGAAATAGAATATCTACATGCAACAATTCCAATATTTGTGAGATCACAAATTAGCAAAGTAAGAATGTGATTACATCATCTCTGATTTGAAGCTAGAAGATGGAAGAATGATCATCATGAAAATAAAATATATCGATAATGTTTATTACAACTAGTGGAAGATGAGCAACATATATTGTTAGAATGTTGCTGAAAAAATTTCATTAAAGAGGTATATATTACTCTTCTCTACATGATCAAGAAAGAATCAAGAAATTTCTAGAAGTTGCTTCATTAAAGAAAAAGTTTGAAGCTGAAATTTTCCTTTCTTGAGATTCTATAATTTTATCCAAATTTGTTTTACAACAAGAATCAACTGGTAGGATATTGGCCAAATAATGACAAACTTTTTGATGAACGGCGAGGTACTCCTACGTCCAACCATATGAATCACAAGCATTCACACACAATCCAATTGAATTTCATGGATGGGACTAGTTGCTACATAGATCACTATGTCTTGATTGCAGTTTGTTGTCTTCCCACTTGGACTAGTGGTAGCTTTGACATGTATGGTTTAGTCTAGAGTGAGACATATGATTTTTATTATTTTATATTTTATTTTTCTACAATTAACAATAGGTTGAAACTCAATTTATAATCAATTCAACTAATCTAATTGCTAATTAATAATCAACTACCCTAACATAAGTATCCAATCCCACTTCTTGTGGACATCCTGAACACATATAACATTGCTAGGTTACTAAACATTAAGCATTGCTAGGATTACCAAGAGTCATACGCATGCTAGAAGCGATCGTACTTATGTGCTTAATTAATTAACATGCATGAAAATGTAAATATTAACTAAGTACATGAAAAGTAAATTTGCATGAAAAGTAAATCTAATCTAAGTCAAAGTGCTACAATGAATAAGAATCAATCTCGATCTTATTGCCATGCATGGAATATGTCTAGGTACATTGCTAGTCGAATAAGAATTCATATAACTGATTGAGATCCACTTCGTGGACACTCATAGACTATTCTCTAAGATTACAAAATAAAACTACATGAATTCAATTACTCTATTGACAAAACTATGAAAAACTAATGTAAAAATCATACCAAATTGGGAGCCCATGCGCTATATTTATAGGCCAATGTATACCCTGTGACATCGGATACCCGATGTTGCATCTAGGCTTCGACGTTGAGGCTTCAATGTTGGATCTCTGACGTTGGAGCAGCCAAAAAAATGTGTTTAATCATACCTCTACAACTAAATGAAAACTTGTCCTTGAGTGCAGAAGAGGAGGAACAAGTTTCTTACAAAATATTGAGAAGGTAAGGGATTATTGACTAACATACAAACTAGTTTACTCTGAGTGCCACATTACAAAATTTTATTCAAGTGGATGTATGCAAAATGATAGAGTGAAAAAAAGATTGGACAAACATTGAAGATTACAAAATTTACAGAGGTCTTTAAGAATCTACTGAAGATGATTTTTCTTGTTATTGCGAGTAGTGGTAGACTTTTAACCTTGATTGTTATGTCAATGCTTCTCTGGTTATGCAAAACATTCTTAAAGGGTGGATTGAAATTTCTTCTCATTCCTCCATGGATCTAGCAAACATGTGATGCTTAAGCTACTATCTTGTATGTGCTATGATTTTTCCATGGGCATATCCTCTGTTGTCCCTCTCTTGGCTTTGTTGTTGTGCATGGCAAAAGACCTTATTCCTTAGGTGTTTCTTTTAGCATCACCTGTAGTCACCAAAGGATCAACATTAGTTTTGGTAAATTTTTTCTTAATAATCAACCCTTTTCAGATCCCTTAGTTTTCTTTTAAGCATAAGGTGATTACAACATACTATGCCCAAGGTTATGAGGTAACTAAAATCATCAAGTTGTTCACATTATTTTCATCAAATACTATCAATTACCGTGATGTTCAAAAAAGGATGTTGGAAAAATTTCAAAAATTTTAAAGTAGGCATCCCTAGCCCCCATGACTAATAAGCATAACTCTGGAAGCACATAGGTGTTTGAATAATTAAAACCAAAAGTCTAATTTAGAAGATGACCAAGAAATATTAATGAATATGGAAATAGAAAAGTAGGAAAAATTAATGAAATAGATGTGAAGTAGTTCCAAAATCATGCATAAATTCAGAGAAACCATCATTGATGTTTTGGAAGATGTAAAGGTTATTTCAAAGCCATGATCAACAAAAGTTATGCAAGTGGGTCCCCCCCAAAGTAGGCTCTTGCCATAATGCCCTTGCATAACCACTTCTATAGATGTCTATGGGCATTTGAGAAGTTAAATATAGATCATGCCTTTGTTCCAAACAACACACAACTTCCATGGTTAAGATGTTGTACTATACTACACAAAACCAATAGGCTCATAATCGCATATAGTAGTGAGGTGAATAATGGGATGATAAGGGATTTCAGAGATTGAGATGTAAGGTATTTGACCATGTTCACAATAGGTTCTTGTGATAAGTGTGATTAAAATGATCAACATACCCATTCGTCCAAGTTCAGACCAAGTCCATACCATGAACAGTGACTTTGCATTGATGTGTTCCATCCTTCCAAGCACCATGAGTCCATAACCACCTCAAAGAACAATCATCACTCCAAAAAGAGAAGAAGGAAGGAAGGGCCTTAGTTAGAGGGATGCCTTGAAGCATGGGTAACATGTTTTTTTAGCCCCATAACCAGTCCTTGTAGCTGATTATTGTGTCTAAGGGGTGTTCTTTGAATTCCCATTATTCTTTTTATATTTTCTTCTTCTTCTTCTTCTTCTTCTTCTTCTTCTTTGTTTTTCTCTTTTTTTTGTTTTTTTTCTTATTTTGTTTTTTTTTTTTATGGGAACCAAACCATGCAAAGACAAAGCTTCCTTTATATTGGTCAAGGGAGGAGTGATGATGCATTCCAAGAGGAGTCATAAACCACATGAAGAAAGTCAAGAAGAGAACCCAACAAGTCCCCTTGAGGTCACACCCTTTGCCATTCCCACTTGGTCATTCCCTCTTTCTTCAAGGTATAATGATCATTGATTAATTTTAGTTTCATAAAATAAGAACCAAATTGTTTCCATGAAAAAGACCTTTTATTTAAAGAACTAGAGAGATGGATGAGGTGGTCTCACTACTTTACACAATTACTTACCCAATCATCTTCATACCATAGCACAAAAAACCCAACACATAGTGTTGACTTTTGCATCATCACTTGGCAATATTATTAACAAAAACATAAAAATACATTCATAAAGCAAAAAGAGAATGACTCAAGAAAAGAAAATAACATAAAGAAAATAAAAATATTAAGAAATGGAAAACATATGAAGAATTAGAAAATTTTTGGAAAAAATAGGAAAATGATAAAAAATTGTAAAACAAAAAATAGGTGAAAATTACTTATTAGTTCTGTAAGATATATGCATCTAAGTCCTTTATTTGGTCCATTTTCTTAAGTTTAGAACTAATAAGCAGTCCATTGTCTCCATGCACCTTTGAAATAATCTTAAAATCTCATTTTCAAGCCACTATGTGTCTTCTAATTTAGTGGCTACTACATAGACCAGTCTTTGTTCACACACTTGTTCCTTAGCTTTGTTGTGGATTCTATTAATATTTTGAATTTCTAGCCCACAGTTGCACCCTTTACTATTAGCAATGATGCATGGATTCTACTGTCTTTCCACAATGATAAGTTTATCATTTATGTCTTGTGTTGAAGTGGTGATGGTTGTTGGTTTTTCTATAGGGTTGGAGGATGTTAGTTGTGAAAAGGAAGGCATTGCACCAAATTGGCATTGTGCTGGTGTAGATGATGTGGTGGGTCCATGCATGGTTTGCTTCAACTTACAGCCTTTCCTCCAAAAGGGATGTTTCCTATGTTACAATTAAGGCCCATTGGTATCAACATGTCTATGCATATTCACAGCATAAGTGGCATTTGTTTGTTGATATTGTGGTGTCGAACCTTCATGTGTTGCTAGCAGTAGCATGTGAGTATGAGAATATTGAGGATATGCCAAAGGATGAGAGGTGTGAGGTGGTGACCTCATATAAGATATTGTGGGATGTTGATATTTGGGAGAGTGGTAGTAGTGACTTGAGGTAGAGGGAGTAGAACTAGTCGAGAAAATAGATTTTTGAACATAATATCCATATGGGTTCGACTAGTAGTAAGGGTAGGGTTAGTTTTGTGGTGTCCTCCCCCATGACTGTGGTTGTTGCCACTGCGGTTGATGCCAGTGTTGAGGCTGGTAATAAGTCCCCCCAGGATAGTGCAATTGGTTTTGGGATTGTCTAAGATTATTGCACAAAAGAGAAAATCTCCTGGGCATGTACTTTTTTACAAACTTTGGATTTAATGCCCCTGCCCAATACTCCTGTAGATGCAACAAGACTAGGCAATGGCCCTTTGGATGGTCATATAGGAAAATGTCACATCCACCATCCTCTTTAGTGGTTGAGTCTATAGCCTCTTCTTCTACAGTCATTTCCCCTTCTTTCCAAAAAGTGTTCCTAGCGATTTCTTGGTTCTTTTTCCTCCTTTTGTTGTGATCACTTGATTTGTTTTGTGCTACTCTCTCCTCTATGATTTCCTTGTAAGTTTTACCTTTCTCATTCATTGATTCCAACATCTTATCCAACTTTTCTTTAATTTCAATGATAGAATTTTTTATTGAGAAGGTACATTATAAAATCACCTCATTGAGAGCTGCCTCTCTTTCCTTATCATAGATATGGATGCTTTTCTTTGGCAGAGTTAGGTCCCAATTATTTTCCTCTACATTCTCTCGTCTACATAGCTCTCCTTCTTCTTTCACCACACACTTGATTAACTCTTTGATCTGATGGGTTCATAGCTCATATAATTGACCTAGAGCATACATCTCAAGGGTCTCCCTTGTTTCATTATGAAGCCCATCTATGATATCGAAAAGTTGCCTTTCCTCAGAAAGACCATGGCTTAGGCATCTATGTAGTAGAAAATAGTATCTTTCCAAGGTCACTTCCAAGGGTTCATGATTTTCTTGCTTCCACTCTTGGATTTCTTTTCTTAGGTTGAACACTCTGGCATAGGTTTTGTATTTTTTGTTGAAAAGTTCCAACATTGTGTACCACTAGTGAATGGAACTTAGTTCCAACGATCTATACCAACTTTTAGCTTTGTCAGTTAGTGTCCTAGGAAAGAGCTTAAGCTTTTGCCACCCACTTTCAATGTTGCATAAGGCACAAGATTCATGGAAGGCTTGTAGATGATGTTGTGGATCAAAATCATAGCCTCCCACAAACTTAGTGATATTATTAATATCAAGCCTAGCTAGGTGACTTTCCCTGTGATGCCTATGGGGTATCTTAACTGCCTCTGTGATCTGCACCAAGCTCTTAGTGGCAAATAAGGGTTCATCATTATCAAACATGTTGTGATGAATATTTCTATTTCTATTTTTTTTATTATGATGATTATGTCTAATGAGACGCGACATGCACTATGCCGCGATATCGCGTCTTCCCCCGCGATATCGCGTACGCAATATCACGGTCTGCCGCCATATCTATAAATAAGAGGCAGCACTCCCCTTATTTCCCAATCCTGGCTAGAAGTAGCGAAGCTCTGGCAGATTGATCACTCCAGAGTTAGAATTTTTCCCATGTGCCCGCAGTAGGAGTCCTAGAGTGAACGGCTCTTTATTCGAGCAGCTTGTAACCTGAACCCATTTTGTGTACGGCAATAAAGACGAACTTGATTGGATAAACCTTGCAGTAAGTGGTTTTATTGTTGTTTATTTACTGCTTTCCTAGTGCGCACAAGTACGACTTGATTACGAGCGTCTACGGATGTGTACGGCAAGTCAAGGAATCGGCTGCTTGTCGCAACGCGTGAGTACGACTTGACTACGAGCATCGACTGCTTGGTAACCCAGTAGCGTATTCCAGGATTCTGCGCTTGGTAATCCCAGTGGTAGTCCA
>MNCI01005318.1:221804-239418 GCA_015680685.1 Gnetum montanum | reverse complement strand
GAGATAAATATAATCATTGGCTCCCTTGCAGTGACTCTTTGGCTAGGGGAGATTTATAAATAATTGGTTATTTATGACTATGGTAAGACATGTACGTCGGCGGAGAGCTCGTTGCCATTTTCCTCAGCATTGGCTAGGATCATCATAGCATGATCTTGTCGGAGATCTTCTCGGGGTCTAGGCTGCCAGAGGTGCAGAAGTTCTCGTTTTTAAAATTTACCAAGTTAACAACCATATCATTCATTAGATTCCATCAATCAAAGAATATGTACATAAAGAAAAGGCCTCACTGCATGCGAGAAGGTAAGAAGAAATTATCAAATTTGAACTCTTTAAGTCCTCCCAATAAGCAGGAAAAATTGTCAAAATTATTACCAAAGTCAGGCCGACATCTCAAATTAGCTAATAATTTTCATGTGCTAGCAAAAATGCTAACGCTTTTGCATTTTATTAAAATGCATATTGCACATGAAAAAGTAGTCACAATCATAACAACTAAATGCATCTACTCTATGGTAACTACTGAATTTCAAAGCACAACCATAAAAATGATAAAACCTACATAAAATATACAAAGAGATAAAGAGAACATGAACCTACAAATGTTCCTTTACATTGAAAAAAGGTGTAGCAAAAGAAGATTACTCAAGATAGTAGCAGAAAATTACAATTTCAAAATTCCCTGCCACTCCAGAAAGCATTGAAAAGAAAATAGAACCAAACTTTGAAATGTTTTTGCATTAGGAATGTAAATGTATAGGAAAGCATGCTAAGTACTGATGACAGAAGAGCTCAGCTTGAAGTGAAACTATAAAAATTGCACAAAATCATCAAAATGTAATGTTCAACACATTACAATTCACTATAAAAAATTAACCAAATGGATGATGTGCAACTGATTTATTTTTACAATAATGAGTTTTGTTGACCCGTTATTTCTCAACCTCCAATTCCAACACGTTGTGCAACTGATGATGTGTGATTGATAATGTTTTCATCATCTGTCTAAAGCAAAGGACCTTAAAATTGCAATCTCATTTCTCCATCCTTTTTTGATAATGGAATATAATGAACGCTATGGAAAATGTTAACATCACCGATATCAACAACATCATCTAATGCATGCATATCGATCTCGACATCTCGATAGTATGGATCATTTGCCTTCTTAAAAATCAAAGCTTCATAAACCTGTCTCTTGTTGAAAATGAAATTATACTCGGTGCCCATTTGATCTACTCTTCTCAATATCAAGAAAGGAATGTCTTTAATTCTAAGAGGAAGTCTTTTAGTAATCTGTGTGACATCTTGAGCAAAGCTAATTGTGTGACTTTTATACTTGAACTGTTCACCAACTGCATGTGTAACTTGTAAAATGGGATTAATTTTTGCAATTAAAATTTCTTCAACCTCAATTAAATAGCCTAGGATAGGTGGTTGGATACCAGGATCCATTTTATTTTCAATAGAAAATTGTTTGATTTCACAACCAAAACTGTAAAAAAATATTATGTTTCTTTTCTTTAATGTACTGGTTGCATGTGGGTTCTCTACTTCTGGTTGAATCCAATAATATGCTAAGAAACATTTCGTTGCATACATTGTAGGAACATGGATTTGCAAAACTTCTAACTGCAGTATTAAAATTATGTATTGCTTGAGCAATTTCTGTACTTACCTTTTGCAATCTTGGGAAAGACTGAATAGGTTTTGAAGAAGGCATTTCCATTGTTGGAGCACTGGCAACATCTGTAGCTTCATTTATTCGATGAAATGAATTTTCTTCTTGTCGACATTACCTCTTTGGGTGCTCACTCTCACTATAATGTAGTTGTTCTTGATCTTCTTGCAATTTTTGTTATTCTTCGTGTGTGATTTTTGGAACAGATGTTGATTGATTAACAGGCACAGATGCATTTCTAATGTCCTGCAAAAAATGTTTCAAAATTTAAAGTAAAAATTGAATTAAACTATTTACCAACTTGAGTATGGACAAACACCAACCTGCATTTCTTCTTGATTATTTACATTATTAGTATCAATAATGTGGATCATTACATTGGATGAATTTCCATGTGTTGAGAGGGGATTTGAAGTTGATGTAACCTAAAAATATATATGCAATGTAAGTATGTAAATAAAATGAGAAGATTTCCCTATGATAAATATTTGTTTTGAAATATAAAAAAATGCATAAATTACATACTCCTAAATTTCGTAGAATTAGTTCTCGTTCTCGTTCACGTCGTTTTGCTTCTCAGTTTAGAAATCATCTTCTATCCTCTGTAGTCATCGATTCTGGATTTTTAGTTTCTATAATTTGTGGTCGTCCTCTTCTTCGGCCATGCCCACACGCATGCCCGCTGCCATAACCTCCATAAATTATATTACTTGTTGCAGCAGATGATTGTTGTTGCTGATCTTGAAGAGAGTGTTCTTCGCCTTCTCTATTGGGGTGAATAGCAGCAGGATCCATGTTTTTGAAAATGCACAAATTCCAATATTGCACCTCTTAATCTTGTGAGACAATGCCCAAGTTCAATATCTATAAATATTGTACCACACCAAAACCATCATCACCATAATCGTCACCATGATTGTAACCATCACCATTTATAATAATAATAGCTATTCAATATTACCCATCATTTATAATAATAAATATTCATTGGTTACCCACGTTGGGGCCTACGTGTGAGGGAATACAAAGAAACAAATGGGAAGCCTAGGGGTCGAGGGCATCAATTGAATAAAGATTTAGCTCCCCTGCAATGACTCTTTGGCTTTCTTGCACATGGTGCATGCACATGAGAGAATACGAAAAGATGAATGGGGAGCCCAAGGATTGAGGGCATCAATTGAATAGAGATTCAGCTCCCCTACAGTGACTCTTTGGCTCCCCTACATGTGGTGCATGCGAATGAGGAAATACGAAGAGATGAATGGGGAGCCCAAGGGTCGAGGGGCATCAATTGAATAGAGATTTAGCTCCCTTGCAGTGACTCTTTAGCTTTTTGACTTTTCAGATTCGGCTCCCCTACAATGACTCTTTGGCTTCCCTACAATCGAATAAAGATTCAACTCCCTTGCAATGACTCTTTAGCTTCCTTGCACATGGTGCATGCACATGAGAGAATACGAAAAGATGAATGGGGAGCCCAAGGGTTGAGACCATCAATTGAATAGAGATTCAGCTCCCTTGCAGTGACTCTTTGGCTCCCCTGCATGTGGTGCATGCGCGTAAGGAAATATGACGAGAAGAATGGGAAGCCCAAGGGTCGAGGGGCATCAATCGAATAGATATTTAGCTCCCTTGCAGTGACTCTTTGGCTTTTTAACTTTTCAGATTCAGCTCCCCTACAGTGACTCTTTGGCTCCCCTGCACATGGTATGTTACATGGAGGGTGACCAATCCACTCCCCCTCCCCTATCCTATGAGAACATGGAGGGCGACAAATCCACTCCCCTCTCCCCCCCTATCCTATGAGACGAGTTGGCCTCTCAACCAAAATTAAACATGAAATAACAAACATCATCATAACAATGTAAACATAAGTTCATAGTGTCATCCAATAGAAACCTCATTTTGGATGTTAAGCTTTATAAAATATATCAAATTCTTAACATCATCCCTCAAGTTCAACATTCAAAATTTAAATACACTTTACTATTTAATTATTATTCCATGACTTAAAAGAAAATGATTAAAAAACAAATGAAAAAATTTTAACTTTCTTCATGATACTACAAAATGAATCAATAATTTTCTTCACCACCAATGAATGTGGAGTTGTAAGCTCTAACGCAATTCCATATATATAATTATTGTAAATGAGCACCATTTGACTTAAGCAAAATAATCTTCTTGATAAGTAACGCATTAATTAAAAAAGAAAAATGACAACGAACAATTTCTTTTCCTAGAACTATGTTATAAATTCTTTTGGCCTTAAAGTTCTTTTGAAATGTAAGAAAGAGTAGGTAGAGATATTAGGGGTCTCATCTTTTTGAAAACTATATTATAACATAAGGAAAATATAGATTATCTAGAAAGAAAATATGCTTGTCATGGAAATTTTATAAGATTTTAACTTCATCATCAACCACAAAAGTATCAAACATAATAAGATAGAAACAAGAACTTTTTAAAAATAGATGGCATCATTGAGTAAAAGAGTCTATATTTGCATCCAACAAATTATCAAAAACACTAGTTGATGACTCTTCCTTGAACTTGGAAGGTGTATTTTTCACCATAGATTCAAAAGGTAATAATTCACTTCATGATGGTGATGGCACACTAAGATCGGGACTTGAGATATTTTGATCTAAACTAGGCTTCATGAGAAACTTCTCTTTTACTTCATTATACATCACCTATAATGATGGTAGATCCACGATGAAAATAACTAGTAATTTTTTACCCAATAATTCAAATGAGGATAAAAATTCTTTATAGTGGACAATGGATTTCTAAATTATTGCTTGATCTTGTAGATTCTTCACCATGGTATTTAAACTTTCTTGTTTCTCATTGAAAGCCTTTGTCAAACTAGACTTTTGCATCATTAAATCAACAATTTCCTTTTGTGCACTTTGTAGATTCTATAGAAGTATGGTGTTTTTCTTTTTTAAAATAGATTTTTCAATTTCAAACTCTATCACCTTCACTATCAATTCTTAAATTCTATTTGCTAGCTCAAGATCCGTATTGGAACCTACAATGATTCTTGCTTACTTCAACCCTTCTAGCTCTTTGGCTTGTTTCTTTGCCAATTTTAGAGCTTCGTTTACCTCTTATTTATATTTATCAAATGCTCTAGCATATGTTTCTTTATTTTCATGTCTTCCTCAAATTCTTTTAAGGACTTATTTTGTGCTAGTGTGTTATTGAAGATCCATTTATTATTGTTTAGCATTATTTTGAAAGCCCTATCCTTGAAGTAATATCTTATCGTAGTGTAAGTCAAAATCATTAAGTCATAGAGTAAATTATTACTCATAGCAATGAATAAGGATTTAGCCAATCGACTAATATCCTTTGTGACCATTACCCAAATGGTTCCTAGATAATTATCTTTATCTACATTCTCAATGTCCTTCCATGTGGCCTCACTATATAAAGTTTTCTCTAAAGAGCTCTTCTAGAATAATGTTTTAAAGAAGGTCAATGTTGACTCATAATGAGGGACCTTATTTTCAAACTTGTGATGGTACATAATTAAGTTCATAATGGATGATGATTAATAATCACATTGTGACACATCCCACCATTTTATTTGAACTTCTTCTAACTACTTCAATGAGGGTATCTCTGTGACTATCTACTCTTACTTTGCATAAGCTTCAATAAATAATTTTGATAGTAATTTTTTATTTTTTTCCTTCACCATTGTGGTGACTTGTGATAACATGAAGTTCTTAAAAACTTTAACGAAAATAGAAAGAAGATAACCATATGAGAAATGTGAATATAAGGAAAGATAATAAGTACATGTTAAAATTAAAAGCTAGTCTACTTAATTATTTTCCTTCACTGCAACAAAAATCAAATTCAGTGGAGGCCATGAAATTACATTTTTCTTGTCTTTGATACATATGCAACAGGCTATAACTTCCACTAGGCTAGAGTATGTCATTATCAACTATGAGAGTAAGATTATGGTGGTGGTAGTGGTGAAGACCTTCTTTGTATTCCTTCCTTATAAAACACTCAACCAACTAATGCCTTAGGAACATAACTTCTTTTAAAGCATAATTTTCTTTCATCATCTAGAAACAAAACCATGAGAATTTGTTTTGAATTTTGCAAAACCATCAAGTCTTGCCACATTGGAAAATGAACCAACCATTATAAGTATGAACAAAGTTTTTAACAAGTGGTTGGTCTTTAAACATCACAAACTCCATAACTCAGGTTAACCAAGATCTTTTCAACTCCATAGAAAATCCATTGTTCATTAGTTATAAAGCAAGATTTAAATCAAAATGATGATATTGTATGCCGACTCTAAGGACTAGCTATCTTGCATATTTCTCTGTTGACAATAATAAGTCAAAGCTTTGTGACTTATTAGCCACAACTTCATAATGTGCTACCATTATTGAGTGGATTCTGATCTTCTTCACATTTTTCTTCACTACAAAAGATAAAGCTTCATTGTAAGAAGTATTACGATGAACTTTTGGTTGTGGTGCTAACATTGGTGATGGTGATAATGTTTTAGAGTGTTCATGTTTTGAAAATTTTGGAGTGGATGATTTTACATCATGCTTCCTCTTAGATACACTTCACCATTGTGTGCAACCTCTACCACCATGAAGCATTTTGATGAATAGTTGGTATGCAAACTACAAAAAAATTAGGATTTTAAAATGAATCCATAAAAACACCAAAAACTAGAGTTACACATGATCAATTTAATTACTTCTTTCATAATCACATAACAATTATCAAATTTAGGATTAAAATAGGATGATTATCTATTAATATATTCCACAAAATTGCACAATACAAGAAAAACTTGATTCACGTGCTATTTCACATAAATTTTTTTAGAATTAGAATAAACAAAGTTTGGATACATATCATGAACGCTCCAAAAAGGTTTGCTATGATCTCAACTATATAGAAGGCTCTACATCATTTGCTCATGGTTCATAAAGGTAAAAATGAAGTTTTACTGTTTTGATTTTTATACATACTATCATATTTATTGCTCCTACCAACTTTATCACCATATGAAGCTCATTGTGATGGAGATATAAATCAACACGAACTAACTCTAATACTATGCTAAGTTTTGTAATCAAAAAGATGATAACAAAGAAAATTAATTACAAATTATGTTAACATAAATTAATATAATAGTGTTCATGGTTAGCCACCCCATGAAGTGTTAGACATCATAGTGTTAACCATAATACATTCTATGTAATTTGGAAGAGAACAAATATATACATAGATGTTTAACCAAGTAACTGGTCAATCTTGAATGTATTTGATTTACATATCTTGAAGACTTAGGAGTATAAATAGTTGTGGGGGGTGTCAAATCCTTATATATATATATATATATATATTAAAAATAAAAATTCAAGGTCCAACAACAAAGGAGTATTGTGTAGGAAATCAAATTTTCCATGAAAAGATTAACATTGGATGGAAGGGGGCGAGGCTTCTACTATATCAATAGAATCAACATTATCAAAAGATATTATCTCTATAAGTTGACCAATAGTTGCAAATGAATTATTAGTAGATAAATATCTTCAACATGTTGTCAATTCTAAAGATTTAGCATGTAATTGCCAATAGATAAACTTCATCAACATTTTTTATTATGAAGAGCCATTTGAAAGTCTTTTGAATCAACATCAAGTTTCTATGAGACATTAAGAACAAATATTTGTTTCTCCTTAGTCATTAAAGAATTCTTTGAAATTGATTTAATTAGAACCTTCCTCAAAGATACATTTTGTTGAACAATAGTAAAAGAAAAGGGTGGGCTAACTGTTGAACATCAGTAAAAGAAATCATTGCAAAATTTGTAGGAAAAATCTTAGTAAGGTATACAACATTTGTAGAAGAAACCTTAGTAATGTTTATAATAGCTTGGTGTTGACACACTTGCCTAGCCTTTTTTGGCAACATAAAAGGACATAAATCAAACATATGATCCTCTTGATGAAAATTATGGCATGATTTTGAAAGATTATAATAAACAACCTTCTGCACATAATCAATTCTACCAACATGCAAAAGAATTTCTCTTTTAAGCAAATTAAGATCCATCTTAACAACATATCAAATTCTATGAAAACCACTTACTATAGCTAAGGTATCAAATAACCTAGAATTTCTACCAAAACATATCTTCTAGAAATTTCTTGTGTAATAGATTTTGAAATTCAAGAAATATTGAATTAAAGAGAGAAACCACTTTAAAATAATTAATAAAGCATGACGATGATTAAAAACACCAACATTAAAGGTCTTGGAAACCAATGCTGAATTAACAAATTCTACCAACAAAAATGAGTTTGATAGATAGCATGCATAAACATCCAATCCTCGATATTTCCAAACTAGATTTAAATGACTCAAAAAACTTGATGAATAAGGTAAGTAACTTAGAATTTGAATGAAAACATACCTTATAGGAATTCTTGAGTAACAAGTTCATATAAATCATCAAATAACTCGTACAATGGCAAAGAGGTGGTGGATCCATTTAAAGAATGTCTTGAACCTATGACATGGAGCTTCCAAATCAAGTGTCTTACTACTAGACTAACACCTCATTGTCACCCAATATAGATATTATTTTGAATATTGAGCTTGATAGTGCATACCAATTTCTTAACAACATTTCCATATTCCTATATAATTCTTTTAAAGTATCATATAGTTTCAAGGTTACATTAATATAACCATTATATTTAGCAATATTTATTTTTGTTTCCTCTTTCCTTTCGGTTTGTCCACTCACTTAAACTTACACATCATTTTTTTAATCTTTTCTTTTATTTATTTATTTATTTTTGGCCTTCCTTTAAAACTATGTATCAATTGGGATTAGCCAAACACCTTTTTAATCCAAATTTCAAACGTCCAATGAGCAAGTCCTGGGAAAAGGATTTGAATGAGCAAAATTGCAAATCTTCAAGGATTTTAATACTGAAATCACCACATCCTTAACATCACTACTTTACCAAATAGATTTAGACAACAAATATAAATTGTTGCCATGTGAACTCCTTTAGTAGGAACCTTTTTACTTGTCATCTTTAATGATTAAACAAATTTTAAAAATGGCATAAAATTACTTCAATTTTCGCTCTTTCCTCTTCTAGTCTTGTACCATATGAAACAATGTGTAGATAGCAGTGCAAGGAGTTGAGTAAACCCCTTGCGATATCTTTTTCCGTGTCTTTCCACCTATGTAGGTAATGGTGGGACTGATAACATTGCTTAAATATATTTTCAAAAAAACAAAATGTCAGAAAGCAGGGCATTGTACATATCAACCATAAAATCTTTCAGTTTTTCCGTGTTGTAAACACAGTACAATAGCAATGGGCATGGTTTGACTATAATGTCTTGATTGCAACTCGGGACTGCAAATCAAAGAATGACATTGCAGATCAAAGAGAATAGTGTTGGTTAGGAGATTATAAAAATTCATTCATGAGTATTTTTCATTTCACCCTAGGGATGTCATAGATGCATGATTGGGCATTAATCACGTAAGTGGCAGTGGTGGAGATGACATGGTCACTGCCACGCCAAGTGATATTGCAGGGGAAGTGCAAGTTGTCACTGAGTTTGATTTCAGATCCATGATTCCCTTAACGGTTCATGGTAGTTCCTAGTAAGAGTGGCTAGATTCCATATATTAGTTATGCAAGTAATGTCAGGTTCCAAATCCACGATGACTTTCATCAATGGACAAGTGAAGGGTTTCCCAATCTTTCAAGGTTGCTCACCAATATTCCTTGATAACTCTGTTCATTCTAAGATTTTCAATTCTTGAAAGTGCGAAGATAAAACATCACTAAACACTTAATTCAATTACGCAGCGAAATTGCGATATTAATGGCTTAAATGTCCAAGCAGACAATGACCTGCAGAGCGAGAAATAGTTTTAATTACAAAGAATCGACGATGTCCACATCAAATTGCACGTGGATAAGAAATACTACTCTGACAATAATTTAAAAAATACCCATGGCAAAAACAAAGACCTTGACCTAGTTTCTAAGATTATGCAAAAATGGTTATGAACAAAAAATAATTTATAAAACAATATCTCCTGCACATTCAAAGATGAAGTGAATTATGTGAATGTTTTTTTTTTTTTTCTCTAAAAGATCTCAGCAAGTTTTGACAAAGCCCATTGAAGGGACTAACAAATAGAAATATCTGTCAATACTTCACATTTTCACATTACAGACAAAATCTGATGGTGAAAGAGCAGCTTAAATAAGATCAAGTAACTCTTGGGTCGGTTCTTTGCTTGTCTCCAATTTTTGGAGAACTTCATTCATTCGCCGATTAGGAACAAACTTGTCAGCCATCAATCTCTCTCTGAAACCATATGCAGGCACACCTGCATTTACATATGCCTGCAACAGGCCATCATACACAGCTATTTTTCCTACATATCCAGCACGCCTTAATTTTTGAAAGTACTTTTCAGCATTCGCAATGTCTCCTTTTTCAGCAAATGTTTTCAACAGAAGAATTAATGTGCCGTACATAGGCTTGTATCCTTTCTTGCCACAAACTTTAGAAAGAACAGAATCTGCTTTTTCTAGATCTCCTGCTTTGATATAAAGCTTGACCACCGTACCTGCAACAACTGATTCTACTTGACGACCATTTTCAGCCATCCTCTTCACAAGTGCCTTGGCTTTAGAAATCAAACCACGTTCAGCATAGACATTAAGCATTGCATTGTAATGACCTACAGAGAGCTTTCCAGAACTGGCAATTTTCTCAAAATATGATTCAGCCTTTTCTACTTGATCAACCTTTCCATAAGACGCAATACATCGCATATATCCCTTTAAACGAAGACCTTCATTAGCAAGGGCTTCTATATCACCAGCTAATCGTTCCACATCTTCCATTTTACCTATATCAGCATACAACGTAATAATAGACAACATCAGGCGTTTGTCAGTTTCAATATACTTCTCTGCTTCTTTCAATGCAGCTTCTACCTTATCCTTCAAGCCTGCATACTTGTAATTTCTTGCAAGCACTACTAGAAAGTTCCCATCAGGTTCCAACCCTTCGGCTTTCATGTTTTCAATGATCTCCTCCATTCCACTCACATCACCCATTAGACCTTTAGCATCCACAAGAAACTTATAGGTCAGAAGATCAGGCTTGATACCTTCGGACTCCATTGCACTTAATATGTTCACAATCTTTCTTTTATCAGATTGCTTGTATAGCAACAGCATCTGATTATAATCGAATATTTCAAGATGGAAACCAAGCTCCTTCATTTTGTTAAAAACATCTTCACCCTTCTGAATATTTTTTACGGATGCACAGTTCGCTAGGAGAGATCGATGTGCTTTATATCCTCTGAACTCTGAGGGCATACTTTCAACGTATTTCTGACCTTTATGAACTCCATACACTTTCGAAGTCAAATCAACATGATTTACATAATCAACCTCATCAAAATTAAACGGCTTTTTCATGAACAACCAATGTGAAAGCTGTTGTAAATAAGAAGCTTGTTAGAGAATAATTTAATGAATGTCTTCATTAAATAGAGGAAAAAATCGTTTGGTATTTAAGAAAAAAAGAAGAAGAATCTATTAACATCTACGCTACAGACTAAATTTTGTTTTTCTCCAACTATAAATCTGGCAATGCGTTAAAACTGCCAATATAATGGGGCAGGGCGAATGGCATAACTTTGCAATGATCCATAAACCGGAAAACTTTCAAGTGTTCTTGGGTATACTTCAATATTCCTCTATATCCAAATCTCAAACGACTGAGAAAGAAGTTTTCACTTGGTTTAGGATCCCTAAACGCCAACAAACTCTAACTATATCCAAAGATGTCCATATACCGAAGCTACAAAAAAAAAAAAATCAATCAACATCAAATGGTTTAACAATTGAACATTGTAAAATAACCTAGGATAAAAATCTCCATACAAGTTGACAGCTCTGCAATCGAGATAACATAGCATAGAACAAATTTCGGGAAACGTATATGCACGAAATTCAACACAACCATAAATCAAAAATTCACACACGATGCTACAGTCGCACAAACGGACTACGACAAAACAAATGTTTTCATGAACGCACTTGAAAAAATCGAACCAAAGAATACAAAGCAAAGTGTTTAAAAATCAAAGCTAAAAGCAGTAACACGAATTTTGCAGGGACACAACCAAAACATAAAATAAAACCTTAGGTACCTTGAGCGCACGATCATACATTCTACGCTTGCGAAGCCTTCTGAAAGCATGAGCGACCTCTGATCGTGTAATAACGTTGCCCTGGCTAAGCCAGCGTTCCATGGCAGGCACAACATCATAAAACTTGCAGCTCTCCACGACCTCAGCAAGCGCTGTATCACTCTTCACACCGCCTTCTGCTTCTTCTTCTTCTTCTTCTTCTTCTTCTTCCTCATCCGCCTCCGATACATCGTCCTCAGACGCCAAAATCCCTTCCGCCTCTTCATCCTTCGGCGGAGATTCCAGCTCAGAAAATGCATCGCTATCAACAACTCCGCTTCCATTTTCATTCTCGGCATCTTCATCCTTGAAGTCGGATTGCGACGCAAATCCTCGAACACCTGCCTGCCGCCTCCAGAACGGGCCATTTTTGGTCAAAAACAGCAGGGCCTCCTGTGCATTGTTCTGCACTCGAACTTGTAGCTCGTTTCCGTTTTCATCCGCATTTTGAAACGTTGTAGCAACGTTTTGGCTTCGTGACGAAGGAACTCGAAGCGAACGGACAAATCTGGAATAAACCCTAGGGAAAAGGATGCGTTCAATTGAAATGGATTCTAAAAAGCATTTCCAGTGCAAGTAAGTGAAGTTGAAAGATCCAAGAAATAAGCGTACCTGATGTGTCTTCCTGTCCTATTGAGCGTCCACATGATGATTGTTGCAGAAGATACTGCGAATTTCTGAGACGCTGCAAGATATGTTGGTATTGGCGCTTGCTTGCTAAAACCCTGAACAAGATTATGCTGTTGCTGTAAAAATCGCATGCGTGCTTAAACCCTACCGAGCACTAGTGAAAGTTCACGCGACAGAAGTCAGAGAGAAGTCGCGGGGTAGCATCACTTAAATAACATTCTGGAATTTCTTAGAAAAAATCAAAAAACAAAAGATTTAATTAACGGATCGTTTTTACTTGACATTAAGGTAAATAAAAAATAGGTAGGCTGCATTGATATTCTTTAAGCTTGAGGGCATGTTATATTATAATTGTTTTCTATTGGTTTTTCCTTTTTGGAGGACATCGGAAAGAATTTGACCCCGAGTGGTGTCGTATCAAATAATTTTGAAGTTTAAAAATAGAAAAATCAAAAACACAAAAGATTGAATTAAGAGACGGTTTTGCTTTAAACTAAGGTAAAGAATAGGTAAGTTGCATTGATAATCTTTAAACTTGAGGCAATGTTATATTATACTTGGTTTTTTCTCTTTTCAAAATTGGAAACAATTTGAATTTAGGTGGTGTAGTATCAAATAATTTGTGCAGGTGTTGAACCCTTAAAAAATGAATAATAATATTCAAAAAATTTAGAATATGTCAAATCATCAAAGAGAGAATTAAAAAAAAATGTTCAATGGTTTTGGGGATGCCTTTTTTGGTTTTTGTCCTTACAACCAATCTTGAAAAACCTCTCCTCTAGGGTAGGAAAAGGATCATGCCTGACCCTTATTCAAAAGTGCCATCATGAGTTTTCACTTCTTACTAAAGTATTTCTTGTAAAGAGAAGGAGAAAACTCTTTCTAAAGAAAAAAAGAATACATCACTCAGGGATAAAGAAAAAATAGCAACAAAAGTTGAAAGTTTCTTGTCCTTGAGCATTCAAAATAAAAAGAAATTAATACTATAGGAAACAAATTAATTGTTTAGCTTTCACAGGGAACTTTTTTCCTTAAAATTGTAGCTGAAAAGCAACATCTTTGATAATCTAATATTTGACACCTAAAGAAAGGTCATAGTTATGCTCTTATTGTTGAAAAATATCTGCACACTGAAGCTTTCACACTGAGTAGAGAACAAGGAGTCAAAGATAATTCCAAATGCAAAGAAATGAAGTAGACAAAGCAAATTGGTCATTGATGCTTGGTTGAAAGTTGTTACAAATTTTGAATGTTCATTTTTCAAGCATGTTGAACAATAGGACACTAAAAAAAATGAAAAATTGAGTCTTCATTTCTACAAAGAGGATATTGAGGAAAAACATTTTCCATATGTTTAAGATGAGTGCTAATAAGAAGATCTTGATGAATAAGACACCATAAAAATACGATTTTAGGAAATGTAGGAGTTTTTCAAATATTTTACACTCCAAGATATATAGCCAACATAATACATGATGCCTTCAATGTAACTTGACTAGCAACCACTTAATAATATTTACCCTTAAAAATATATAGTCAAATTAGAACTTTATAAGTTAGCATTGTGTACCAAAATCAAATCCATAACTTAGACCTTCCAAATCAATAGTATTACCACTAAGCTAACACCTCAAGTTAATAGACAAAGTTAATGTTAACAATAAGAATGATCACATGGTAATAAAGAAATCAAAGAAGACAAAGATTTTGTGATTTTTTTTACTTATACTACAAAAAGCATGAATCAAATAATGATGTTAACAATATGTCTGAATAATGTTAATGATAATAATGATCAAATGATAATAAAGAAATCAAAGAAGATAAAGCTTTCGTGAATGTTTTTACTTGTACTATAGGAAGTGTTGATTAGTCAGATAAATAGCTTATTGATGTAGCCCTTATTGTGTCAATGCATTAGTTTCAACACAGTCCACATAAATGTTGACTTTTTTTATGTGTCAAAATCTTGAAAATGGAGAATTTGTCAATGTGTTTCATGAGACTCTTGTAGGCCTAAGAAAGATAAATTTGATACATCAAAGAGACCAAGTAAAGAGCAAGAATTGACAATCTAGAATGTTAAAGTCTGAGAGAAGATGCAAGGAATTAGAGAAGACCATAAGGACAACAGATGTTCCAACCTTAAGAGAAGACATCTTGCAAACTACCAAGACATCCTACTAACAAAAGATGTCTATGTTGAGAGGACCTAGTCTTAGATAAGACGTCTTCCAAAAATAGGAGATATCTCCTTAAAAAACAAGACATATTTCCTTCCCAAGGAGATGTCTCTGCTCTTACTAAGACATCTTGTAGCCAAATAAGACATCTTCCCTACAAGTTGCCAAAAATAGTAAGACATCTTAGGTGATAAAGAAGGCATCTTGACTAGCTATAGCTAACCATTGCAAGAATTCCAACATGCAAATGGAGGGGAACAAGGCTATAGAGAGAGGACATACTCAAGAGGCAAATGAAAGCCTAGATAAGTAATTGAGCAAGCATTTAGTAAATTTAAGATTCTCAATTCTCTATCATTTTTTGTGATTTGTATTGAGCATTAAAGCAATTTGAAGTGTTAGTTCAATTCTATCTTAATTTTCTTTTTCTTGTTGTAAGCCCTAAGGGATTGGATGTGTTTCTTGAAGGAAAACATCCTTTGTAGAACTTGAGAGCTTGTTGGAACCCTGAGGGATTGGATGTGTTTCTTGAGGAAAAACCTTCCTTGTAGAGATTGAGAGTTTGTTGAGACCTAAGGATCTAATTTCCCTGCAAGGTTGGATGTTCTTCTTAAGGGAAGATATCTTCTATGAGGCTTGATAGCTTGTTAGGACCCTAAGGGATTGGATGTGTTTCTTGAGAGAAAACATCCTTTGGGAGCTAGATAGCTTACCTTGTAAAGGTTGTGATGCCCTTGAAACCACATTTTTAAATAAATAAAGTTAGGAAGAGTGTAAGGATTCTATCCTTTGAGTGTGAATGTATCCAAGTTGGGGAACCATGTAAATTCAACTATGCAAAAATGGGGTATTATTGGCTAAAAGTTATTCACCCCTCTCTAAGATCTTGATCTTCAAGTGGCATTGGAGCCTTGGTACTTCTAGTGTGAGTGTAATAACTCAGGAGTGAACTATGGAGGGATCATCCTACAACAAACCACCAATGTTTGATGGAATTGAATTTGCATGATGTAAAGCAAAAATGCAAAGATTCTTTGAATCCATGGAGATTGAAGTCTAGCAATCCATCCTAGAAGATTGATCCCATTCGATCTTAATTGAGAAGACAAGCTTAGGAGAAACTATTATCACTTCTAAGCTAAGAGGTGAGTGGCTTGATATTGATAAGAGCAAATTTATGTTTGATTCTAAAGCTAGAAATTATCTTTATTGTGCTCTTAGTAAACCTAAGTTTAATAGAATAGTTAGGTGCAAAACTACCAAAGAAATTTGGAAAGTATTAGAAGCTACCTATGAGGGAACCTTTGTTGTGAAATAATCCAAACTCTTAGTTTTGCAAAGTGAATATGACAAGCTCAAAATGAAGGAAGGGGAAAGAATCAAAATTTTACTTTTCTAGAGCCAATGACATAGTAGTAGCCATTAGAGGAACTAGGAAGGTTCTACCTAAAAGTCATGTTATCATTAAAATGATAAAAACATTCTAGCCTAAATCTAGACCTAAAATTACTGTAATGGAAGAAATAAGAGATTTCTCTATCTTAAAGTTTGATGAGCTACAAAGTACACTTGTAGCATATGAGATGAATCTCATAAGTAAAGGCTCTATCAAGGAGAAGCCTATAGCCCTTAAAAGCTTTACAAAAGAAAAAGAGTCATTTGATTGTGAAAGAAATAGTGTTGATGAATTGGCTCTTTTATCAAGAAGAGTAAAAAGGCTTCTAGCATCAAAAGGGAAGAAATTCAATCAATTAAGCACTAAAGGTGATGAGTGGCGAGGTACCCCTACACTCAACCATACGAATATGAGCGCTACACGTGCGATCCAGTCGAACTCTAAGGACTAAGTGCTTATGCGCCTTATGGAACACTTAAGGTTAATCAATCATTGTCTTCCTAGACTTACTTGTATTGTCATAGTTGTATGGTTAAGTAAGTCTGAGGTATATGATTTTTATAACTTTTATCTTTTTATCGCCTATGCTAAGAGAGGAAAGGGTGAAGAGACTAAGTAACTAACTTTCACTAACTAAGCTTTAATCATCCTAGCATCAGTATCCATTCCCACTTGCTATACACACCTTGAACTAGTGCAACGCTACTGGGATTACCAAACGCTATTCGTTACTGGGTTACAAAGCGTAGTACAGGTGCACGAAGCGGTCGTACTGAATGCACTTAACTAGGAGAGTTGAGGGTTGAGAGAGATTAATTATCTAAGAAAAGATTTAAGCATTTAACATTAATTAAATCCTAATTAACTTAGTCCATACACTGCAGGGTTTATTAGAAAGTTCATCTTTATTTTCGTACACAAATGTGTGCTCAGGTACAATTTTCTCGGATAAAGATCTGTTCACTTTGAGACTCCTACTGCGGGCACATCAAAATTATTCTATCTCTAGAATGGTAAAACTATCAGAGTTTAGCTAAGGGTCTAGATCTAGATGATCTTACAAGGGAAAGCCACCTCTTATTTATAGACAAGGCGACAGGCTACGATATCGCGTACGTGATATCATAGGGGCCGACGCGATATCGTGGACATGATATTGTGAACACGATATTGCTGCCCATGCGATATCGCGTCCCATCATACCCCCATGACTGAATGAAAACTCGTCCTTGAGTTCCTTACAAAATATTGGGAAGGTATGGGATTATTGACTTGAATGACACTAATGGTAGATGGGGTGACATGTGAATGGATCATCATTACAATACATGGCAAAATTTAGTGTTCATGACAACAAGAGTGAACACTATACATAATTGACATCTAGCCTTATTTGGCAACTAAGAGAA